>JAVQJX010113224.1:0-10398 GCA_036025115.1 Ambassis agassizii | reverse complement strand
AACGACGTTTATTTTCCAAACATTTTGAACCATGTGTAAAAAAAAAAAAAAAAAAAAAAAAAAAGTAATCCTGACTATTAAAAACGACAATATTACAAACAAAACATACCCTCTCATTTGTGATTGGCAGACGCAGGTATTTATCTCATTCCACTGACTGACTACTGGGGCGGGAGTGACTAAACTGAAGACAAAAAAAAGGCTATTTCCTAATTAGAAGTTCTAACGTTCATCCTAAGTCACGCAATAAAGACTGGTACACTATAACCGTCTTTCTTCACAGTCTTTTAAAGCCTTTAACAAAGAACAAAGTGCTCAAATCGCACTTAAGGATTTCTGTGAGTGTGAGAGAGATGGCATGAAAGGAAGCAGGCTTTGAATATTGTCTTTACACTCAAAGGATGGACGAGCTGCCACTTCTAAAGATAAACACAGCCACTGAGGGAAAAAGAAGGAAACTTGCGTGTAGTATAAAAAAGTACAATCAACAATGATGTATGGTAGGAAGAGATGGCTAAGATGATATTTGAAGCAAAAAAGGCACATGTTTAGTTCCCTTTTATAATAGACATGTGTAAACCTGGAAGAGGTCGGCTTGTGGGAGAAATGACTGGTGGACGTATGTCAACAGTCCCACAGAGTTGTTTTGTATGTCCAAAATTAAAGCAACAAAAGATGCTTATCTTAAATGAGTAAAAAACACATTTTCCCCCCATGTGGCTGAAAGAAGCATTTTGTTACAACCTCCTATAAAAACTAAGAGTGGAACATACAGTCTAACAGCCTACTTAAGAGCATGTTATTAAGCTTTGTTACCTCCTTCAGGTAACAATGACCTGGAAAACTGTATAAACTGTTATAATTTGAAAATGTAGAAAATACTATCAGAACCTGTACATAGATATTTGTTCTATTTTAGATATCGTTCTGAAGGTGAGGGCAAGAAACCTGAGACGACACTGATGTTAGCCTATTTCACTTTGTGATTATCTTACAAACATTTCCTACTTACTCATTATTACACACTACATCTTGGACTGTTCCAACAAAACAAAACAAAACAAAACCTTGTGCTCGCTGTCTGGATCAAATTCTTCCTCTCTGTCCAGACTCGTAAGCCTCTACTCAAAAGTTGCATACTTGCTTCCACAAACATCATTTACTCCTCCTCACCCTGGATCTTAAGTCCCTCTATTGTCAGGGGCTGGGGAGGTTGGATGAGTTGGGGTGGGGTGGTGAGGTGATGTGATGTGCTGGGGTTTTTTTTTAAGGCATTGTGTCTGTTACAGGGTGAGAAGGATCAGTCATCTCTGGTGGAAGAGGAGAGGTTTGACGCTCCCAGCCTTGAATTTTGGTAACTGGTTGCTGATGATCTCTGCCAGCATCTCTGGGAACTCCACACTCAGGGATTTATTCACAAAGGTGTAGAAGCAGAAGTTGAGCAGTCCACCCACCATCTGCAGAACAGATGAGACAGACAAAAGATAAATGCAGTTACAACATCAAGCTAAAAGATTTGTGTAACCTTACATATTTTAAGAAGAATCTAACTAAACCAATTAACTAACCAATTCATCAGATGAACACAGACTACTGCAGGTCAATAACAATGTTGCTGACAATCTGTACAGCTCAGAGTTCATCACTGTGTGTTGGAGTCTTTGTACCTCATGCATGGAGTCCAGCAGCTTGGTGAGCTGGTAGAAACGCTGCCAGTTCTGGCTGGAGTTCTGCTCACGCTTCACAATGGCTTTGCCCAACTCCTTGATGTACGACATCCGAATCTCATCAAACACTGCCTGGCTCTTCAGGCCATCCTTTGGCACTGTGTGAGAGGGCAAACTCAAGGTCAGCATCTAATGGTAATACTCCAGCGCAACTAACTGTGCTTCTGGACTCAATTAGTAATGATGCGATAATGGCGGTCAGTTAAACCGTAGGTAACGTGGTATGATGTGACGTGCTGTTTACAAGGTAAAAGGCTGACCTGTGCTGAGCAGCAGCAGGACCTTCATGCACAGGTACTCATCATGGGAGACCTGCAGACGGACAAACTCGCTAGAAATCTTCAGCATCTGCTCACACTGGTCGGTCATGTAGGGCAGCTTCATCCGCTCCCTGGTGAGTTCAGACAGAAACATTTCAAAAGGTTTGTTCCTCCTGATTTGAAAGCAGCTTGTGTAGTTTCAGTCAAAATGTGACAGCTCCCCATCATATCTCTGTAGATACTTTGTTCATTGTACTTTCCTCAGACATTACATTGTGTCTCAGATAGTCAGTGCAGTGCAAGGTCGGTATTTGCTGATTCAGAAAAACCACAAAGAATTGCTGGCAATCGTCTAACTGACAAATAATCTCTTACAAGAGAAAAATAATGAGCAGATAAACTTTGAACCTGAAGACCCATCACAACTCTAAACTATAATAGCCTTGCTGATAGCTCACTACAATCTGAGAGGAGTCATCTAGTCTATAACTCAACTCAACTTTATTTATAGAGCACTATAAAAATCAACGCTGTTGGCCAAAGTACTGTACACACAATTAAAACACGTATAGAAACAAATTAAAAGAGATAAAACAATAAAAACAATAAAAGCCAACATCTCACACTGAGTTAAAAGCCAAAGAGAAAAAGTGAGTTATAACTGCAACTGTTTTATTTTTATATTTTATTTTATTGTTGTACGCCCTTTTCACTTGTTCTTGTCAGAATAAAAAAAAAAAATCTGTTCACAAGTGTCATCATAAATCACAGTTTCAGAATTCCACCTCTTACAATCAAACTCCCAGAATTCCATCTGCCAGGCGTTTGGTATATTGTCTGTGTGTTGTATGAGTCCCTGCAGCTCACGTGTTAATGTTAATAAGAATTTAATGAAGATCTGTTTGTATTTCTTTACGGGGTGGTTTCGCTTTTCGCCTCTCGGCCACCGTACAGAGGAGTGTCTGCCCGGAAGTAAATGCAGCAAGAAGCTACAAACATTAGCTCTCTCTAGCTGCAGCTAATGTGAAGCAGTCGGCCGAGCTACGACACAAAGGAAGGTAAGACAACAGTAAAGTTTGTGACTCTTTGAATAAAAGACGTTTTAAACCGTTTTTTTTTCTCTTCGTCATGAAAAATAACTTCCGGTGGTTCATGCTATTAAATAAGTTATTTGTAAACATGCTGTACAGAAACTCTGCAGACCAAAACCTATTTAATGTCTTCAATAAGTGAGTAAAACTTAGTTATGTTTTTTTAATTTACTGTTTGATGAAATAACGCATGACCTAAAAACCATGACGTTCAGTTACGTGTGTGTGTGTGTCTGTCTGTGTGTGTGTGTCTGTCTGTCTGTCTGTCTGTCTGTCTGTCTGTCTGTCTGTCTGTGTGTGTGTGCTTATGTCTGTCTGTGTGTGTCTGTCTCTGTGTGTGTGTGTGTGTGTGCGTGTGTGTGTGTGTGTTAAATCCTCTTTGAAGCAGAAATCATTGATAAAACCTCAAAGAGGAGACAAACAGTTGATACTTCTTCATGCTTTTGTAAATAAACTGAAACTTTTTCTTCTCTCCTTCTTTGTGTTCACAGACAGCAGAGCATGAGGTGACCTGCAGACATGGAGAGCGTTAAAAATCAGCTTAAAGCTCGTCTTCTGGATCAGTTCTCGTGGGTGCAGAAGGGTTCGCCCGGGCCGCAGAATGTCCCCACACGTCTGTACGTCACGCAGCAGCTGGAGGACTTTGGATGCAAACCACACGAGATCCTGGATCACCTGAAACTCCCAGATGAGAAGTCGCTGTTTTCAGGGGCGTTCTTCCAGCAGATCGACATCCTGAACATCTTCCGGCCAGAAAAACGCAACCAGCTGCAGCCTGCGCAGACGGAGAAGTCCATCCGCAGAGTGCTGACGAGCGGGATCGCCGGCATCGGAAAGACCTTCACCGTGCAGAGATTCTGCCTGAGCTGGGCTGAGGGAAAGTCCAACCAGGACATCGATTTCATCTTTGTGCTCCCGTTCAGAGATCTGAGCGTGCTCAGAGAGGGCGAGCACAGTCTGCTGCAGCTCCTGCTCCTCTTCTACCCTGAGCTGACGCCGCTCGGAGACGCGCAGCAGCTTCTGAACAAGCGAGTGCTGCTCGTCTTCGATGGTTTGGATGAGAGCAGGTTTGAGCTGGACTTTGACGGCGACACCAAAGTGAGTGAAATAAATCAGAAATCGACCGTCGACGTGCTGCTGACCAACATGCTCAAAGGAAACCTGCTGCCGGACGCTCTGCTCTGGGTGACGTCTCGACCCGCGGCGGCCGCTCGGATTCCTTCTTCTGTCTTTGATCAGATGACAGAAGTGCACGGCTTCTCTGAGCAAAGCAAAGAGAGGTTCTTCAGTCAGAGAGTCAGAGACGTCCTGCCCGCTCTCAGAGGGATGACGAGCTTCCACTTCCTGGGTCACATCCCGGTCTGCTGCAGGATGATGGCTGAGCTGTTTGAGGCTGAGCAGAAGAGTCGACGCGTCACCACCATGACCGAGCTGTACACTTATTATTTACTCATGAAAACACAGAAACAGGAGCTCAAAGGCTCGAAGAAGTCTCAGAGGAAGAAGCCAGAGTGTGCTGCTCTGTTGAACCTGTCACAGCTGGCGCTCCAACAGCTGCAGGCAGGAAGCGTCTTATTCTACGAGGAGGATCTGAGAGAGTGTGGCGTCCATGTTGAAGAGGCGTTTTGCGCAGAAATCCTGCAGCAGGCGAGCCTCCTGAAGCAGAAGAAGAGCTTCAGCTTTGTGCATTTCAGCTTCCAGGAGTTTCTCGCTGCAGTTTTTGTGTTTCACTGCTGCGTGACGAGGAACAGCAGCGCTCTGACGTCCTTCCTGGGTGAGGAGCCGTCAGGTCAGAGCCTCCCTGAGCTGCAGAAGAAGGTGGTGGACAAAGCACTGCAGAGTGAGAAGGGCCAGTTTGACCTGTTCCTCTGTTTCTTCCTGGGGTTCTGCCTGAAGTCCAATCAGGTGATGCTGCATGACACAGTGCCGCAGTGGGACAGCAGCTCGGACACAGCGGTGGAGATGAAGCGCTACATACGACGCCTTCATGCAGGAAACAGCCCACCAGAGCGCCGCCTGAACCTCTTCCTCTGCATGTTGGAGCTCAAAGAAAAGAGATTTCAGGAGGAAATCAGTAGGTTCATGACGCCCGGAGCGAGACTGTCGGCCATCGACTGTTCGGTGCTGTCCACAGTGCTGCTCATGACCAGGGAAGTGCTGGAGGAGCTCGACCTGGCGGCCTGCTATACACCGCTTGTAGGGCCTGAGAAGCTCATGCTGCAAATGAAGAACTGCGAGAAGGCTGTGTAAGTACCACCTGACCACAGAGGCTACACAGAGGGCGCCCCCCTGTGGTGGAGTGCATGTATATTCACAGACGTCTGCAGACTTTCACTCTCAGACTCCTTCATGCTGTGATTTGAGCGATGAGTTTTTCAGTGTTTTCTGGGTTGGTAAATTGTCCTTTCGCTCTAAAAGCAGTCAGCTGTTGTTCCTGTCAGAGCATTCTTTGTCTTCGCCGCCATGACGCTTTCTTTGTGCGTCCACAGGCTGAAGAGCGAGCACCTGCGTGAGGACCGCCTTCAGGCGCTGCTGTCCGCGCTGCAGGCAGCAGACTCTCTCCTGCGTGAGCTCAGCCTGGTGTGTTTCTCCAACTCCAACACTGGTATCCCGTATGATCTGTTTGCCGTGCTGGCTCTGAACTGTAAGCTGCACACGCTGAGGTCAGTCTGATGAAATCTGATGCTGTGAAATGAACAAACTGTGTGTGTGAGTGCTGTTGGTGTCTGTGCAGGTTGTCTGGGTTCACTCTGAGCTTCGAGCACTGTCACCTTCTGGCCTCCATCCTTCAGTCCAAAAACTCCCTGCTGACGGTGCTGGAGCTGTCTGACTGCATATACAGCTACCCTCAGGACTACAGCGGCTACTCAACCAAAGGGACCAAGACGACAGAAAAGTACGACGACGTCGAGGACGAGCTGAGCCTGCTGACCACCATTCCCTCCGCCATGATCGGGTCCACCTGTAGGCTGGTGGCGTTCAGGTAGCGGCGTTCAGACACAGCTGCTCCTCACATGCTGTTCTCTGGTTGACCTGATGTGTATGTGTGTTTTTGGACTGCAGCATGTCTGACTGTCACCTGAAGAGCCGCTGCTGTCAGGTGTTCGCTTCAGTTTTCAGCTCGAACTCACAGCTCAGAGCGCTCGACCTCAGTCACAACCTGCTGCAGGACGTCGGCGTGCAGCTGCTGTCTGTGGGACTGGGCAGCTCCAAGTGTCGGCTGGAGATTCTGAGGTGCTCACACACACACACACACACACAGACAGAAGTGAAGCTGCTCTTACAGCCTCCTCTCTGTGCAGGCTGTCCTGCTGTGGGATCACAAAGGATGGCTGTGCCTTCCTGGCCTCGGCTCTGAAGTCCAACCCCTCCAACCTGAGAGAGCTGGACCTCAGCTACAACCACCCAGGACAGGCAGGAGTCGGGCTGCTCACTGAGAGGCTGCAGGACCCCAAATGTCGCCTGGAAATACTCAAGTAGGTTCACTGTGCAGCTCGCGTGAGTTTCAGTGTGTGTCTGATCTGCAGCTGATTTTTCTGTGTGTGTCTCAGCGTGGACCAAAATGAGGAACACTGGGTGAATCCGCAGCTTCTCCACAGGTGTAAGTGTCACCAAGTATCGTCTCTGTGAAATGAACAAAGCTCAACCTGACCTCTGATCACTTCCTGTTCAGACGCCTGTGACCTCACGTTTGACGCCAACACGGTGAACCAGCACCTGCTGCTGTCTGAGCGCCACAGGAAGGTGAGCTTTGCCGAGGAGAAGCAGGCGTACCCGGACCGCCCGGAGCGCTTCGATGAAGTGGAGCAGGTGCTGTGCAGGGAGGCTCTGACTGGACGCTGCTACTGGGAGGTGGAGTGGGCGGGGTTTGTCAGTATTGGTGTGGCGTGTAAGAGTTTGAACAGGAAGGGACGCTCGGACAGTGAAATCAACTACAGCAGCAAGTCGTGGTGTTTCAACATGATGGTGTGGAACGGCTACTCCTTCAGACACGGACACTGGGAGACCTTCAAACCCGTCCCCATCACCGACGTCCAGGCCTTCTGCACCAGGCGCAGGAGGCTCGGCCTGTTTCTGGATCGGCCGGCAGGACTTCTGTCTCTGTACTCTCTGTCTGATGACACAAAGACGCTCCTTCACACCTTCCACGACCCCTTCACGGAGCCCCTGCATCCAGCGTTCGCCGTGTCTTTTTCGTCCTCAGTGACTCTAAGCAGCGTCAAGAAGCTGGAGAGCCTGCAGCAGAGTGTGAGTGTTTGTGCTGCTGCAGCATCACGATAAACGTTTGTGTTTCTCATTTTACTTTGTCGATTCCAGACTGCATCCAGCTTCACACCTGAGCTGTTAAAGAAGAGATCAGGAGTGTCCTACAGGTGAGACGAGCAGATGATCAGTGTGAATCCTGTCAGTCTGTGTTTGATGATCCGCTCTGTGCTGCTCAGGTTCAGCTTCCCTGGTCCCGGTGTGTTCCGGTGCTCCGTCACCGGTCTGGTGTTCAACATGGCTCACGAGGGAAAGGTCACCTACAAGAAGCTGAACTGGGACCACACGGTCCTGCAGCCCGTTCGAAAGGTGCCCGGAGGCCCGCTCTTCAGCATCAAGTGTCCTCAGGACTCCATTCTGCAGCTGCACCTCCCACGCTGTGAGCCAGAGCCGGGTAAGAGTCTCAGTCAGGAAGCCGGCAGAGTCCGAAGAGTTTGAATTCATGTTTAAAACGAGTCTCTGTGTTTGCAGCACGGCTCTCTGAGGACCTCTCTGTCTTCCACGCCTGTGAGGACCGCATGAGCCTGATAGAGCCGCTGAAGGTCACTGAAACACACGTGGTCATGGACGTCCCTCACCTCTGAGCCTTTAAAGCGGCTGTATGGACGGACGACTCTTCTGATGTCCCTGAAGGTCCACACGGTGTCTCTGAGTGTCCCTGTCCTCAGAGGCTCCGCCCACCGTCCAGCCTGCCATGACCACAAACATCACTGTGTGACTTCAGGACGGCCGTAAAAACGAGCGTGTTGATTTTAATCAGTTTATTTCACTCACAAACATGAAATTATTCTGATATATTTTTATTTGCACATTTTTAATGTGAAATACTGAAATAATTTTTATCTAATTAATCAAATTCATTTAAATTAAAAGGTATTACTCAAAGTGATCAATAATCAGATAATTTGAGTTTAAAATGTGTTAATTTTTTACATTTTTTTTACAGATATATACATTGTGATATATAATACTGTAACTCTGACAGAGGGGGGCGCTGTTGAGTCATAAATCAATGTTACATTAATGTGTCTGATTTCATGACCAGCTAATGAAGGATGAGCTAACATGCTACATTCATCAGATAGCATGATGACACACACTCATATATATTCTGTCCAGCAGTAAGCAAAGCTAATGTGTTTAAGTTTCTGCTAGCGCAACAGGGCTAACCTGTTAGCATTAGCTTTGACATGCTAAACTGTAACATTTATCATCTAACACTCACTTAGCATGTGTGTAGAGAAGCAACATTTTAGGAGCATGGAATTCTGGGAGTTTGTGATGTCACTAGAGTCCTTCCACACAAAGTGTCCCACAGGGGGCGCTGTGCAGAATGAATGGAGCCATCAGGGCGTGTGGACGGGTTCAGGAAGTGGACCAGCTCTGCGACGGATGTTCAGGATCCTGACTGCAGTTCACTCCACAACCACAGGTGTCGCTGTTTACAAAGGTTTAAAGATGAATATTAAAAACAAACATAAGACTCCAGCTGGAAACAGGTGACACACACACACACACAGCTGAATGTTGGTCATGTTGTGTGTCTGACTGAGTGCAGACCTGAAGCCGTGATGATCCAAACCACTGCAGCACTGAAGCAGAGAATCATGGGAACCAGGAAGAGCCAGGACGGTGTGTGAGCGCCACCTGTCAGGAACACAAACACATCAGCAGCGCTCTGACACACTTCCTGCTTCAGACTGCAGCCTCAGGCCCAGTCTCAAACCGGTCCCTCCCCACTCCCCCTCCGTCTGCGTGTTCACGCACCAGGTCTCCATATTAAGTTCTGTCCCAAACCAACTATCACCGAGTGAAAGTGTCTCATCAAGCCCTTAAACAGCGAGTCTACACAGCTGCAGACTCACAGACGCTGCAACAGGAGTCACCGCGGCAACGGAGGAGACGTCATTCAAAAGTTCATCTTCTTCAAATGTTTCAGATCAAACAGCAAAACATCAGCAGCAGATAAATGAAAAGATGATAACATTGTCCTTAAAGTCTCTTGTAGCATAAATGAATGTGATCAGCCTCATACTTCATGTGTTCATTTGTTTTCACTTTTATTCCCTCCTCCTTCATCAGGAGCAGCTGGGAGTGAAACTCCATTTGGAGTGACACTTGGGAGTGAAGTGGGAGTGCGTAGGGACCGGATTGAGATTCGGCCTCAGTCTCCTTTCCTCCTCTGTGTCCGCGCTCCTGCGTGTTGTTAACCACGCCCACTTTTGACAGATATAATAAATCACGTGTGTGGGCTGGACTCCATTAAAAAGAATTATGAGGAAAACTCCAGATGTTTCTGGAACATACAAGAAGTATCCAGAGAGGCTGCAGGAGCGGAACCAGCACGACTCATCTGAGGTATTTTTATTGTTACACTTTGTTAAACTTAATGGATTGATGCTGATCGTGACTTTGGTTTAATGCTGTTTTGACAAGTTTAATGAATGTTATTGTTTATAACTTCTGTTAAAACTTACGTTTGAATTTAAAGTAATATTATGAACACATTCTAACGGACCGTCCTTGAAGAGCAGGAGGTGATTTATTAATGAGTTTTTTTGTCATGCTTGAGCGATAAAACAGCCTTTGTGTGTTTTATGGCTAAAAACTTTGGCAGCACAGAGCGTGAAGCCAAAACTAATTCAAACGGCACCTGCAGTATAGCATATATATATATAATAGTGCAGTCAATAAGCCACCAGACTTTTTTTTTTATGGAAAAGTTGATAAGTGTCGCCAACAGGCTGCCGCCATTTTGTGAGCATCAGTAAATAAAAAAGACGTTTGTTTCCCTCCACATCCAGGTGCTCAGACTCACACAGCAGCATTGTAGTGCAGACTCTGAATACTGTACATTTCTCCAAAGACACTGTCATGAGATCTGAATCTTTGACATTTCAAATGTTACAAATCTCAGCTCATTTTATCGTAACAAAAAATCTCTGCTTTTTTACCCAAACTCTGCATCAATAGAATTTTATTTAAGGCTGTAAGAGCACTCTATTAATCATAATATTCAGTGTGGATCGTGCTACTTTGAAAACGTTAAAACATGAG
>JAVQJX010113195.1:0-10153 GCA_036025115.1 Ambassis agassizii | reverse complement strand
ACAAAAAATCTACCCTTAAATGTATTTATTATGGATAAACCTTGTTGAATTCGTAAAATGAGGCCTGTAATTAAGCATCCAGTAAAATGTCATTTTAATACAGAATTAAGTAGCAGTATTCTTTAAATTATGGCGGAGAAAGCCTGAAGAAAACAAGTAACATTTGAACAGAATGTCTGAAATCCATTTATTAATAATCTATACAGAAAATACTAAGAGACCCCCTTGTATTTGTCTCCTATCATGCCATAAATAATAATTCATCCTCCCTCCTCCTGATGCTGACGCACCATATGTTTTTAGCAGTTGACCTCGTTTCAATATTTCCCATCATTTTCCTACAATACTGCTGATAAAAAAGGGACTGCTGATCTGAATGGAACCAGACTGATAAACAAAACAATAAAGAAAAAAAAACATATTTTTACAAAGACTAAATAAAAAAGGAGTTTTTTTTTCCTTTAGATGTTAAAAAAAACACACAGTGTTCCAAAAGTTACAAAACAAACTGTAGGACATTTGTTGGCATGCCATGGTCATAATCATGTAAGGCAACTTATGAGCACCAATTAGGCTGAGCTCAGGGGTTAATGAAAGCCCTGAGCGGTGTGTCTTACCACAGCCATTACTGCAGACCACAGCGGCTCTGATAGCACACTGTTTTAAGAGCCAGCATTATGTGGGCAATAAGTTCCCTAAACCTCACTGTGAGAAAAGAAGGGCACATTGTGGGATCAGGCAGGAGGAGTTCAGACAACACAGAGGGACGAAATGCTTTGTCTGTAAACCCTGAAATGAATATTTTTACTGGGGTTTTTAGATCCCAGACTGACTGACATGCTGAAAACAATTAACAGGGAGTTAGACACAGAGCCGCTGCAGTCATCTGTGATGGACTTTACAATGTTTAAAGGCACAAAATGCAAAACAGAGACAGAAAATCCAAAATCAACAGGTGCGCATTTTGTCCAAGAAATCATTCAATATTTACATGTACAATAAAGACGCAACAGTATCAAGAAATCCACATTTAAAAAGGATGATGGGCTTTCTGAGAGGCTCTGTCATGAACTTCTGAACATTTCAAAAATGGTGTCCATCCAGGATGACAAACCAAACAATAAAGAATACTTAAAGATAACCATAAATCACGATGGCAAAAGATGATAAAAAAAAAAAATCTAAAACCAACCACCTTTAAATTAAGACACAAACTGGGTGAAGCAGTGCAAACAGAGCAGCAGCTCGCACACTTACAAAAAACTATAAGGAGTAACAAGTCTGCACTCCAGTCACACGCCACAGCAACAAAACAAGCAAACTTTTATATCTAACAAAGAAGCCAGGTTTTACAGTCCTAACAGTGCCAATGGTATATTTAGAAAACCAGGCTGCATAGCTGCAAGACAGACATGACAAATAAAAACCTAAGGCCTCACTCCTGCTGCTACTCTTCCTCACTGAGCCTGCATGTACTGCCCTCTGCTGCAATCTAAATATACAAAATATATACCCTTCACATAGAACCATACATCAAACCCTCTGGAACTTTATTCCTTCCCTTACAATCTTCATTCCTTTCCTTCCTAAAGAGCTGATTTCTGCATCTTCAGAGCAAAAAAAAAAAAAAGAAGAAGAGAAAGAAAGAAAGAAAGAAAAAGAAGCACAGCGGAAAGGGAAAAAAGGGGTGAAAAAACAAGGCTCTTTTTGTCTTGCGGCATGGACTGAGGTTTTATCCTCTGCATTGCAGAGTGTTGTCTAGCATTACAAATCTCAGGCCGGGTGCTGGATGGACACACGGGAGGGCTCTGCTCACACTGTCTGCATCCTTTACGCTCTGCCATGCAAATAAACACGAATGAGAGAGCAGCTGAGGGAAAAGAGCGATGAAGATGAGGGGATGTTGAGGAAGGAAAAAAAAAGATGGAATGGAAAAGGAAATGAAGAAATGTATGTGGCAAATACGGAAGGAAGGGAGGAAATAGTTAGCTTCAAGTAGCTGCATAGAGATTAATAAAAAGAGAGAGAGAGAGAGAGAAAGTCTGTGTGCTACAGAGAAAAAGAGCGGGTGCTAACCGGCCATTGGAGGGGTGAGGAATGCCCGGCCCTGGCACAGCAGAATGGGATGGAGGGTGGAGTATGTTCACAGTGCTGCTGCCAGCTGAGCACATTCCCACTACAGAGTCATGGAGACTTTTTAACCTACACATTTTTGAAGCAGGAGAGTTTTCCCACAGTAACATGTTAAAAACGGCTTCTAACATGACCTCAAATGATTCAGCTGATGCCATAAAAAAAAACATGAGTTTTTACAAATGTATTGTTATTTTTGGCTTTTCTGGGTTTTTTTTTATTCTACATGTGACAGCACACATATACATACAGACAGGAAATGTGACTAAAGACAGACGCGAGCCACAAAGGTCCCCATGTGGGACTCCACTCAGGGACACTGTGATTATGTGCCTCTAACCACAACACCACAACACAAACTGTTTTTATTATATGGATGGAGAGTCACATTACACACACACACACACACACACACACACACACACACACACACACACACAGACAGTATTTTATATTCAGAGAACATTTATTCTTTTTGCAAAGAAAAACAATTAATTTTTAATTTTCACGTATGACAGAAAATTGAAATCCATATTTAAATGCTTAAAAGGAACAATATACCAAAAGTATATGCACTGGAAATGGACCAGCTGTTTGGAGCAGTTTCTGGAACCTGAAACCAAACTTGTTTTATTCCCCTGCATCCTTTGAGTGAGTACATTTATAATCTCTTGTTTTTTTCTGGGGCATTTTCAAAGAAGTTTGAACAGTATCTAAATTTCAAATGTTTGCCTCCTACATTTCTACACACTACATTTCACTAAGAGATACAATGATCTCTACTCATATCTGCTTGCTGAGTGTGTATACCAAACATGACATCATCTTCAAAATGTGTTACAGCTCATAAAGTGATTTCAAATATCTCCAGCAGCTGAAATACAACTTCAGCTTTAGGTCAGATCAGTAAGTGCTCCACAAATGTGAGGCAGCACGAGTCCTTCTCCTTCCTGCCTCACAAAACTATTTAAAACATTAGTTATTATTACTTACACAGCTTTATAACGGTGAGTCAGTCGACACTGATACTGATGAATCTGTTTTAAATATTCTTTGATTTGATGATAAACAAGCAGCCTATTCCTGGTGCAGAGAGAGGTAAATAAATAATAAGAAAGAAACAATACAGCATATACAGTATAATATTTGAATAATTTACTTTAACACAAAAAAACATTTGACACATTAAAGTGTTATTTGATCTTCAGAATTTGAATTCCTCCTACCATACAACACAGTGTGTAGGGTGAGGCTGTGACCTGTGTCGACCATGTGGAGGACGTGACGAACCGTTTGACTTTCTGCACAGAGACCCACCTTTCTGAGAATTGTCGTGAGGCGAACGCGGCATGTGCGTAAGCGTCTTTATGCTTGTGTCACTGCTCTGCTTTATCAATGGCTGACACTGGGCTCAGCTGTGATAACACACCACACACACACTCACAGGACTAAACTGAAGACGACTAAGCTCAGTTTTGAATCACTTTTTTTACGTTTAGCTGCTTTTTCAGATTTGATTTTTTTTGGGACGGGGGGGGGGGAGGTTGAACTACAGGAAATGATATTTATTTTCACATCAATTAAAAAAATGCTCAGATTAATTAATTTATATAGGAAGTATTTGTGTGATTGCGTGTGTCCTGGAGCAGTCACATACTCCTCTTTGTGTCATAAATAGTTAGCAAACGTGACCTGATGAGAGGTCACCTAAACTGCAGCACACAGGCTGTCATTGTGTTTCCTCCCAGTCTGTGAGCGGAGTGGATTTGTTCTGGGCCGGGCAGGTCAGCGATGTAAAAGTTAGTTTTATGTTTGTAGGAAGAGGAGGAGGAGGGTGGTTGTTGGAGGTTGTGTGTGTGTGTGTGTGTGTGTGTGTGTGTGTGTGTGTGCTCCCCCAGGAGAAAAGAGGACTCCTAATCTGTTTTCCTGGCTCTTCTTTAAAGAGAGAGCAAGACACACTAGAGGCTCCCTCTGATCTGCTGCCCCATCCATCCCTCACTTTCTCTCTCTCTCTCTCCTCCATCTCTCCTTTCGTCACTTCCATCATCTGTCTCTCGTTCCCTCTGCTTTTAGCCCTCGTTTTCTCGGCCCCCCGTCCCTATGCTCTCTCATCTGTTGTGTTGGCCCGCTCTGGTCTTTGTATGGCGACAGCCCCCATCTCCAGATACTGCCTAAGAGCTCTGATTCCACTTAATCACTCAGTTTTTTATTAGTTTTCCCTCGCAGGGTATTTTGTGTTCTGAATTGCGTTTATCTATTATGCTGTTTCAGATTTATTGCTTTAGGAGGCAGACTGTGTGGCACACTACCCACCAATACGGTACACGATGCTGTGATCTCCCTACGTCTGCCCCTCTTTATGCCTGTCTGCTTTCATCCCTTCAAAATTAAATGAACAAATACACAAGGAGGGTACTGTGCCACACTCACTCACAACTCGTCTTGTACTTTTTTTTTTTCGTGTACTTTTCTTATTAGTTTTCTTTTATTGGGCGTTTCAAGGTTTCAGCTGCATTTATTTAGCATGCAGTAAAGACCACAGGGGAAGAGTGTGTGGCATCAGTTTCTGGGATGGTACTCTACACTCACTTCCATCTGTCCTGGCATCTTCATTGCCTCACTGATTTACTTTTCCAATTTTAAAATAAGACGGAGAGTTACAGGTATGGCTTTGTCTGTGAGCACAGATGTCTGTCTTTGAATTAATTTTTTGTAATTTGCAGAATCTTTAAAGTGGCTTAGTAGCGATTGTGCCACATTTTTTTTTATTTTCCCGTGTATTCCAACATGGAAAAATAAACTGTTAATTATCTGTTCATTAATGGAACACACACTCGAGGTCATTTTGGTGCTACTGCTTTGCACTCTGCTCTGAACTCCTCATTTCCACATAATTAGAACACATGGCATGCATACTCAAAATATTTTGCCCCAAAATGGCCGCACACCATCCTGGCCCTCCATTTTCTTCTGTGACTGGATCGAATCTGGATCCTGCACCTGACTTGTTGGACCGGTGTTTGCATTTGAAAATACCCTCTCTCCATGCCCCGCTGTTACTAGGCAGCCCTCCGCTCGCTACTGGACACCATGGCTGTCGTTAACTTGCTACACCAATAGGAAGCCCTGCAAAGGCCGTTCCCTCCTTCTCTACTTTGCTTCCAGAGGCTTCCTGTGACCAAGGGAGGAGGTGGGGATACATGGGCACCGGCCATCAACCCCGACCGAATCCAGAACCAAATGAGAAGGAGAGTGACTCACAGAAGGAGAAACTCACAGAAACCAGCCAAAAACAAAAGAAGACAGAAACAGAAACACAGAGTGAGCCAGGACTCAATAAAAAATTAGGATGACATTCAGGACAAAGCAAAAAACATTCATGGTGACCATGTAGACAGCTCCTTTTGGGGTTAAATAAATTAATATTCATGACCTCATCTCTCCCATCCAAATACAGCGCCCTCCCTCCCTCCCTTTCCACTCAAATCCTCCCTCCTCCTCACTTCCTCTCCCCTCCATTGGGTGGCAACACTTGGTAGGGCACATGGTGAGACAGCTGTTGCAGGGCAACATGGGCATCTGTGGTGCTACATCGAGGAGAGGAGATAGTATGGGGGGGTGGGGGGGCTGTAGGGGGTGCAGGCGGCATCAAGAGAGGGAGACAGTGTCCCGTCTCTGCTGCATGTGCATATGTGTTTGTTTTTGAGTGTGTCCAAAAGTTTAATGTAACACTGGGAAAAGATGAAGAGGTATTTTTGGGGCAGAAATGAGAAATGAAGGAACAAGGCCATCTCGTTTTAATCTTCTTCCACGCCAAGCTGATGAAAAATAGCACCTGTCTTCCACTCTACAACACAGATGACATTAGCATAAGGACACTAGGATGCTCTGAGACTAGAATCAGTGCCCCCAATACCCAAACCTAAACATATACATGCCTGTCTCCCTGTCTGCATTTCATTCTGTCTTTCTCACATACAGACTACACCCTCCTCCCTCTGCACCTTCCTCTTCAGAGGGAATGGGCGTTTTCCCAGGGTTATTATCACAAGCCAGGTGCCCTCCCCTCCCTTCAGAAACACACATGCAGACACACATACACACCTCACCCCTCCACCCCTCTCTCCCAGCACCTACCACACACCCTTGCCATTTCTCTCTCCCCCAAAGCGCCAACGCAGCCCCACCTCACAGTGCCAAAGTGGGCAGCCTCTGCCTTGGCGTTGCCTGGGCCTTCTGGTGCCCTAGATAGCTGTGTGTGTGTGTGTGTGTGTGTGTGTGTGAGAGAGAGAGAGAGAGAGAGAGAGATTGTGTATGTGTGTAGCATGTGTGTGTGCGTACTGGCCCAGCTCTTTGCGGACACAGCCAGCCCTTTAAACTGTGTCAAGGCTCCAGATGCTGGGAGAGACTGGGATTAACACAGGCGTTTGTATGCAGACACATATGCATAGACACACAAAATATTCTCTAGGCTCATCTATTGCATCATACTTCTTACGCTTTGTCTCACATGTTCACAAAAGTTCAAATTAGTCTCACAAAGGAAAAAGACAATCTAAAAAAAACAAAATTACTTACGCAAACACACTGACTTTCAAAACGGCACCGCGTCTAAAACTACAAAGTGTGACGCTAATAAAATGCTGGATGGCACACAATACGTATGAGATGGGATACAAAGGTATCAGAGATCCTATGGCGAACCAACAGACCCTGGCAGTACTCTGAGACGAAGCGCTGATGCCAACGCAGCGCCTCAGAGAGTGGATTTGGATTAGGCAGACACAGAAAAGGACCTCGGAGACCTGACATACACACACACCCCAGTGTCCGTACACTAGCCCTTTAGCAGCATGCCACTACCCCGAGGGCACAAACGCACACACACGCGAATACTAACCAAGTGTCCACCTACTGTTGCTTTAGTGGTGTGCCACTGCCCTTAGGGTGTGCAGATTTGCACACATACATCCAAAGACACACCAGCGTGCACATTCCACTGGTGGGTCTGACATCACTGCAAGTGCAGTTAAGTAGGAGTGAAGTGATGTGAATGATGAGTGAATTCAATCTCACAAACCAGCAAAGGCAACAAACTACTAATTACAAGTATGCAAGCATGTGTGTGAAAAAGAAAGAGTGAGTGTTTTCCTGCACTGTTCAGTCCTGCTCTCTCTTTCTCTCCGTGTCTTGCTGAGCAGTAGTTATGGTGCCAGTTATGGAGTGTTTGCCATAGCAGGGAGCTGCCTTGGCACTGTGCCCTAATTTAGAGGAATTAAAAAGCACTAGACAGGCCCCTTTGTGGCACCGTGCGCCCGCTTTAATCTCCCCACGCCTCAGCGGGCACCCACAGCACCAGAAGCTGGCACCAAGCCCACATGACCCCAGGCAATATGGAAATCGCCACCAAAAAATCCTAACTAAGCGCCCGAGCCCTGCCCTGGTGAACAGTGTACACAGTACACACGCAGACACAGTGATGTGCCCGTGTATGTGTGTAAAACACACACATGCAAGAAAGGCAACACTCATTTCACAATGGTGCACCGACTCGCACACTTACACATATGATTAAAACGTGGAAAACGTATGTGTGTGTGTGTGTGTGTGTGAGAAACACACTTTCTACTTGTTTCAGTTTTTGTTTACAGGGGCATGAAATGAAATACTCCTGCTGCTCTCCATGCTGGCACACACACACTGAGACATATAGACATTTCCACACATTCGAGTCTCTTTGAAGTGCAGGTGAGTGTAATGCTTGTCATGAGGTCATCCATCAGGGCTAATGAAACTGGCAGACCCTGACACTGTCTCACTGGGCAGCACCGCTGGCGCCGCAAGCTAACTCAAGGAGAAATAGACTGATTTAATTACACAGCGAGGGCACGCGCACACACACACACACACACACACACACACACACACACACACACACACACACACATACTTGCATGCACAGAGAGAACGAGACGTACATAAAGCATGCACAGGTACATAATCATGAGTGAAAATGCAATCACACACACATTAGAAGAGCCAAATGTCATAAAACACTCACACTCCACCAAATATTGCCCATTAGCCACATTGTGCCAACACTCGGTAATGCCAGCCATTAGACTGATGCAACCCTTGTATGAAAAATTATGAACTGCACATTTCAGATAAGCAATCTGATGCGCAAAAACAACAAGTTAAAGTGGACTCATCATTTCTACTGCAAAACTCATTGAAGGCAACATTAGTGAGCAGGCTGCCCCTCCTCACTGCAGGTTCACAATGTTCCCTTCCCTAAAACAAAGACCCACTTTGGCCCTGGAACAGGACGCACTCCCTTTCCCCAGTCCCTCTTTCCCTTCTCGCTCGCCCGCGCTCTCTCCCTGTCCATTTGTCTCCCTACTGGTTTCACTTAATAAGCTTCAAAGGTTTCTGGGCAACATGGTTTTCAAAAAAAAAAAAAAAAGTTACCATGGCATTTTTTTGGCACACAACATCTTCCCCTCTTGCTGAGGATATGGGGTTGCCATGACATCAGGGTGCAACTTATAAAGCATACAATTGTGTATATGTGTGTGCGCGCGAACATGCAAGAGTATTTGATGGACGTCGTTTGCCAACCTCAGCTAAATGCTGAGACGCCGGTAGAAAACCCAGCGGCAATGCCACTGACAGAGTTCAACTCTTGCTGGCCAACTCATGCTTTCAGATAACTATGTTCCCCAACACACACAAACACACACTCCTAAGAACTCTTATCTCTTTTCTGTCCTGTAGATCATTGTGATAAGTGTTGGACGATTCATTTAAAACATTAGCCATGCCTGGGTTTAATCTCACTGTCTCAATGTTGAGGATAAAATAAAAACATAACATGTGTTTGGCTTTCACATATTATTAATAAATTGAATATCAACTGAAATGGCTGAGAGTAAACAGCATGCCTTTTCAGAAAGAAGTACATCCTGTGTTTGTTTTGGTTAAACTTCCCCGTGTGAGTCTCAAATCCAAGTGCTAACTTTAAAATTGGCTCCGGATTCACACCGATGGTTAATGTTTTCATATTGGCATCTTTCTTTGTTTCTGCTAATGTTTGTGCACTTTAATTAACAGTGAGTGCAAAACTAACTTGTAATACCTCATACACAAAACCTAAAATAGAGACAAAGACGAAGGTCAGCGCTGTGTGCCAGTAATAAAGTGAGTGATTGTGTGTGTGTTTTGTATCAGACCATTCTTTGCTTTGCCACCTCAAAGCTGCATTTGTGGTCAGACTATTGCAGTCATTTCAGCCCAAAACTGCATATTTTAAATAAAATGAGAGCCATGTTTTGAATAAGAGCCTTACTGTAACATTTATCAGTTGTTACAGATTGACCCACTTTTTGCCAGTATAACATAATAAAAAATGTTTTTTTGGGTTAATATTTGGGTTGCTTGTGAATTCTAAGAACATCAGTAAATCTTTTCAGAAAATGAAACACCTACTGATGCAACTACAAAAGTCTGTACACACACTGTACATCTGTGCGTCCTATGGAATCTTATCCCTCTAGTGGCCTCTAGTGGTTTGTACATGATGTTGCCATGGTATTACATTTCATTAAGCCTTTCTCTGGACCCCTAATTCCCCGTTATGAATGATTTTATACATCATGTACATATTAATATACTATACTGTGGCAGCACTTGATAAACAAAAAAAAAGCTTGACCATTTTGTAGGAAATTATTAGTAAAACATGTGAAGTAAAACTGCCAATTAAACTTCAAAAATAGACATTTGAACATTTTCACTACAGTTAAATGTTATTTTTTTTCTTCCAAGCTCTCTTGGAGCCGTTATACCACTACCACCCACATTTTATTTATTTTCAGTAACTACTTCCTGCATTGCATTGTGGCAGAATAAGCATGCATCAAATTTGATTGTCATTAATTGCTTTAAGTTCCTAAACACACTATATACCAATACATACTTATTCTGTAAGTAGAATGTGGGTTGCAGCAATTGTTTTGTA
>JAVQJX010113120.1:0-16895 GCA_036025115.1 Ambassis agassizii | reverse complement strand
ACACACACACACACACACACACACACACACACACACACACACACACACACACACACACACACACACACACACACACACACACACACACACACACACACACACACACACACACACTGTGGTTACTGCAGCTGATACCTGCTGTGCGTGTCCTCTCAGGTATGACGGTGTTCTCTCTGAGTGTGGATGACGACCCCTCTGCACCGTCAGACTCCACCTTCCCAGCCTTCCTGTCCTGTAAAGGATGCGGTCAGCTCCTGGGGGACACGCCTCTGGGGGCCGGTCTGGATCTGGGTAAGTCTTTACTTTAGTGAAGTTTCTTAGTGTCGCTTTCGCCTCATGTTTTGTGTGCTGATGTTTCCAGGTGTGGGTCTGGACCTGGGGGCGGAGCTTTACTGCCTCACCTGTGAGGAAGGCCTCCAGCACGCCGCCTCCATGGACTCCTCTCAGGTGGAGGATTCAAACATCTCTGACAGATCCGTCAGCGGCGCCTCTGACGGGAAGAGGAGAAGCGTCGGCAAGTCGGACGGCGACGTCCCCGCCAAGCTGTACTCCTGCTCGCTGTGCGCCTTCACCTCGCGCTACTCCAACCACCTCAAACGCCACATGAGGATCCACGACGGGCAGAAGCCGTACCGCTGCCCGGTCTGCCCCTACGCCTCGGCGCAGCTCGTCAACCTGCAGCGGCACGCCCGCACGCACACCGGGGAGAAGCCGTACCGCTGCCACCAGTGCAGCTACGCCTGCAGCTCCCTCGGCAACCTGAGGAGGCACCAACGCATGCACAGCCAGGAGAGACCGCAGAGGAGGGAGAAGGAGAAGAGACGGGGGAGGCGGAAAAAAAGCAGCGCCGACACCGAAGAAGGTAACAAACAGAGAGGAGGGTGTTAAAACATGCAAAGCAGGGAGAGTTCACTGAGCAGCACACACAGAGAGGACAAGATGTCTGTTTGGATGCAGTGAGCAGAAAAGAGGAAGCAAGTAAAGTAGAAAAATGAGGAAGAGAAATTCTCTGGTTGACTTATCGACCCAGAGATCACCTCAGTGAGCCGGGCTCATCAAAAATAACCAACACTCATCAGACAGGAAGCTCTTTCAGTAAATGTCTTTCTGTCTTTGTGCTGCAGTCGTCTCAGACCTGACCCTGCGCGTGTCCCAGGACTCCGGTTACCTCCAGACGTTGGGCAGCCTCGGGTCTCCCTCTGCCCCCCTCCCAGTCCTCCTTTTCCCCCTCTGCTGCCGGCTGTGCGGCCTCACCCTGGAGGAGGCGGACCTGGAGGGGGACAAAGCCGACGGGGAGGGTGATGCTGATGGAGGACAGGTAGCCGCTTTGACGTCTCTTGTTCGGCGGCGGCGTCCTCCCCCGTGGTTTGACCGCGTCCTCTGCTGTCTTTCAGGTGTGCCGTCGTTGTTCACTGGAGCTGCTGTCCAAAGACGGCTCGGGGCCCCCCCACAGCCCGGACCTGCCGCGGGCATCCCGGCGGGGTCAGCGCGGCACCAAGCTGTACCGCTGCCCTCACTGCCCCTTCCTGTCCCACTACCCCAACCACCTGGCCCGTCACTCCCACACCCACTCAGAGGAGAAGCCCCACCACTGCCCCCACTGCAGCTACACCTCCTCGCACCTCGACAACCTCAAGCGTCACATGCGCGTGCACACCGGGGAGAAGCCCTACCAGTGCCCGTCGTGCAGCTACGCCTGCGGGAACCTCGCCAACCTGCGGCGCCACGAGCGCATCCACTCCGGCGCCAAGCCGTTCCACTGCGGCGTCTGCGGCTACTCCTGCAACCAGAGCATGAACCTGAAGAGACACATGCTGCGGCACACCGGCGAGAAGCCGTACGCCTGCGCCGAGTGCGGCTACACGACGGGACACTGGGACAACTACAAACGGCACCAGAGGAAGCACGGACACAACACGGACAGCTGGGACAAACACGCCCCCATCAACGGCCTCAGCTGGGGCAGAGACACTCAGGAGAGCGAGAGTCAGGGACAGGAACACAGCTAGATACACTGTGTGTGTGTGTGTGTGTGTGTGTGTATACACTGGTGAACCTCCAGCTCAGGTTGGAGCTAAACTCAGGTGCCTTTGACTGTAATGCTGCACTGACTTTATAACGGGGCATTAGTGTGTGTGTGTGTGTGTGTGTGACGCTGATGAAATGTTTATTTTTGTGTCTCTACAGATGATCTATATTTTGTATGCGGATTTGTGAGCTTTAAGTGGATTCAGCAGACCCTCACCGCTTCAGTTTTTAAACTTTAAAAACAAACTCCTCATTTTTTTTCTCTTAAATCTCCCATAAACTAGTTTTTTTAGAAACTTGTCTTTGTGACATTTTTCTCTTGAAATTGTTTTGTGCCACAGAATGTCAGAGAGCCTGTAAACTGTCCGACAGAGAACGTGTTGTGATTGTGTGTCATTGATCTGCTGGCAGTGTGCGTTCGGGCTGAGTTGTGTACTGAACGGCAGTGCCTTCTTATCTGGAATAATGATAATAAAAAAGCCTGATAGAAGCTACTTCCTCTTTCAGTGTGTCTGTTTAGGAAACACCTGCTCACACACCCAGAATGCAGGCATGAAGACTCACAGGCATGAAGACTCACAGGGACTCAGCCGAGTCTTCGTCGATAATAAAGGCATGAAAATGTCCCCGAAGAACACACAGAGCCCCAAAAGTGAGAGCACAGCAGTGTGGGTGATGAAGCCGTGTGTGTGTGTGTGTGTGTGTGTGTGAGGGGTGGTGGGGTTGTTGGAGTGTGACGGTGTATGCAAAGCATGTGTGTGTGTGGGTTTCATTTCAGAGAAGTCTCAGTAAACGTGTGAACCATGGGCCTGGTGAGTACCACGAAAGCTGCTGCTTTAAAAACGGATCATATTTTAACTCTTAAAAGTGTTTAATCCTGTTCGTCCTGATCGGAGGTGATCATGTGTTGTGTGTTTGTTGTCCACCTGTGTGTTGTGCGTTTCAGAAACCTTCCTGTCCTCAGCTCTTCCCGGGAGACATTGTGGAGTATCCCAGGAACAGATACTTCTCCCACTTCGGGGTGTACTATGGAGAGAGGGACGGCGTGCCCTACGTGGCTCACCTCACCATCCGAGGTCTGTGTGTCACTGTTCCTGTGTGTGTGTGTGTGTGTGTGTGTGTGTGATACTGACAAAACGTGTTGAATATCAGACTCAGACTCGAAGCTGCTGCTGTTCGGCCGCGCTCTGAAGTCAGAGGTCAAACTGGATCCACTGCAGCTGCTGGGGAAGAAATACAAGGTGACACACACAGTTCACAGAAACACACACACAGTGAGCGTGCACACACTCACTGCGTCACTCTGACTGCAGGTCAACAACATGCTGGACGGCACTTACCCGGCCCGAGACTTCCACACCGTGGTGAAGCCCGCCATCGACGACCTGATGGGCCGCGAGGTCACCTTCGACATCCTGTTCCACAACAGCGAGCACCAGGCCACGCTGCTCAGATACGGCGTCAAGAAGTCTGCACAGGTGAGCCGGCGGGAGCGAGGGCGCCACCTACAGTCCGTACGGTGACGGGCGTCTGAAGCTGTGTGTGTGTGTGTGTGTGTGTTACAGATAGACCGGATCTATAAGCACATCATGCCGGCCTGGAAGAAGCCGTTTCAGAAGAACAAGCTGTGAGCAGCCACAGGGCGGCGCTGTGCTGCTGTAAAGATGGCGTCAGGCGCAGAGGTTTTTGAATGCGTCTTTATTAGTTACAGACAAAAAGGACAAAGTTGTGTTTTTAAAATGTTATGACCTCACTAAAGTTTTTCTTCTTCTGTGGTTTTCTGAACTCTTTCCTCCTGTCGGTGCTGATTCTGTTAATGTTTTGGTTGAATTAAACCTCTGCTCTCTGTACTCTGCATCCTGTCTTCCTGTCTCACAGTTTGGGCGCCATGGTAACGGCCGCCGCCATCTTGTGCGTCTCTTTAAGCCACTTTATCAGGATGTCGTTTGTCTCTGCCGGCTTGTCCATCTGGGTCCAGTGTCCACACTCCTCGATGTGTCCTCTGCTCAGGTTGGGTATCTGGGACACGGACTCATCATCAATAATCAATAATCACCTGAGTGAACAGTCTGATGCTGCGTTCCTTACCAGCTCCTCCATTCCCTTTGTAAAGGCCGGCAGCAGCACGGGGTCTTTACCCGCCGTCACCATCAGCGCCGGCATCAGCAGCTGCACACACACACACACACAGTGAGAACCACTTCCTGTCCACATGTCCACATGTTTGTGTGACGAACCTTCGCCGCCGGGCGGGAGCACATCCACTTCCAGTTGGCGTCGCCGTTTCGATACCAGTTGAGCGGCCCCCTGAAGCTTCTGTCCCTGTACTGGCTCACGTAGTACTGCAGGTCGGCCTCGGACAGCATGCGGCTCCTGGGCGTGTGCTCGGGCAGACCCACAAACAGGCCTCCTGTCACACAAACACAACGTCAGCGCGGCGGGAACACAGACTGCAGAGTCCACGTTCAGAGAGGGGCTCACCTCGAGCGCACACACCGGCGGTGCTGAGGGGAGGACGCTCCGCCTGGACAGGACGTTCAGGTGTGTTTACACAGACTCCCTGCTCTCTGTGTGTGTGTGTGCACTCACCTCCTCTCTGCTGCTGAAAAAGAAAATCTTGAACGTCCTCTCCAGGTCCTTCTCCAGCTCGGCCTCTGCCACCCCCTGTGTCTCACAACAGTTTGTGTCCTGAAGTACAAAGAGGACACACACACACACACACACACACACACACACACACACACACACACACACACACACACTTTACTCACAGGCTTCTGGAAGTAGATCTGGTAGTCAAATATGGGGACCGCCTTCAGTTTCTGTGAAGGAGGAACAGCTGGATCCAACGGGAACAGCGGGGTGTTCAGAGACGCCACGGCCCTACACACACACACACACACTTCAGTATGATGTGACCCAGCTGCAGAGACCCTCTGTGTGTGTGTGTGTGTGTGTTTACCGGACTCTCTCGGGGTAAAACTGAGCCATGGTCCAGACCAGGGCGCCGCCCCAGTCGTGCCCCATCAGTGTGACCTGCGGGATGGCCTGAAAGAGAAGCGTTCTTACAGGAAGCAGCGTGAAGCGGCGCCGTGTGATGGCTGCTCACTCACCAGTTTATCCATGAACGTGATCAAATCCTGAAGAAAAAAAAAAAAGGAGACGAGCTGTGTGTAGCATCACAGAACCGTTCAGAGTGTGTGTGTGTGTGTTTGTACCTCACACAGGCGCTGCTGTGAATACTCCTCGATGTCTGTGAGGAGACAAGAGAGGCGTTAGAAGACGGCAGAGCTGCTGTCAGTGTGTGTGTGTGTGTGTGTGCACCCACCAGGGGGCGCCGTGGACTCCCCGTATCCCTTCATGTCCAGAGCCAGGACCCTGAAGCCGGCTGCAGCCAGGGCGGGGATCTGCCAGAGAGGAGACGCGTGTGAGCGCACGGCGGTGAAGCCATGAGGCGTCACCGACAGGAAGTGACCTCACCTGGTACCTCCAGGAGAACCAGCTCTCAGGGAAGCCGTGACACAACAGCACGGGGGGGCCGGCGCCCGCCTCCACGTAGTGAGTCCGCACACCGGGCTGCCACACAAAGAAAACACACACACACTGTGGATCTTCATCATCATCTTCATCACTGAGTGAGTGAGTGCAGGTCATTACTCTGATGGTGACGTAGCCATGAGAGACGTCGTCAGGGCTGCAGGAAGGAGGCGGAGCGTCTGCGCCGACGGCCTGAATCACACACACACACACACACACTGTTCAGACCTGACCTGAGGACACACACACACACACACACACTGATCACCGACCTGAACTCCGGTAAACTCCGCTAGCTTCTCCAGAGCCACGTCCAGGTCTTCCACCATGATGGCCTTCATCCCCACCGCCTCCGCCGCCTTCACGCCGCCCTGATCCGCGTCGAGCCACAGAGCCTGCAGGACGAGGACAGCTCAGCGCCGACACACACACACACACACACACACAGCCGGCCGCAGCTCTACCTGCTCTGATGTCACTCCCAGGAGCTGCAGCGCCGAGCTGAACATGGCGGCCTCCGGGACCATGTGACCTGAGCGGCAGGACTGCAGGACCAGGTCAAAATGGCTGCCCAGCTGGGCGAGCAGGCGGGCGGCGGCGTCCCCATCAGCACTGTCATCCACCCAGTGATTGAGCAGCACGGCTGTCAGCAGCCCTGCAGCACAGGTTAAAGTGATGTCACCCCTGCTCATTACCCACAATGCAGCTGAACATGTAGGTCAGTGTTCTGTGTACCGCCGCGGCGCAGCCTGGCCGCCGTCTGCAGCACGGCTGCTCGGACGTCCATCATGGCCTCAGTGAGCCCCTCCAGCAGGACCCGGGCGGACCAATCAGACGGCAGCGTCGCACCCCGGGCCTCCTCCACACACTCGGCCTCAAACGCTGGGATCATCTGCACACACACACACACGTCACCATGACAACAAGCACAGAGGACTGATGTGGCGTGCCATCACCCACCTGAGAAAGTGTCATGGCGCCTGTCTGACCCCGCCTCATGGCGCCATCTTTTTTTGAGGCCACACGGGACAGCAGACCTCTGAGAACAACAGCAACATGTGAGTGACCTTTGACCTCCTGGAGGTAAACTCCACAAGCTCAAGACACCTCTGACCTAAAGCCGCCTGCAGCTGATCAGTAATAATGTAACAACACGTCAATAGATCCGACAGTTTAACGCGGACATCCGGAACAGAAACGTATAAAATGGCAGCGCAGGCTGTCAGATGTGGAGCAGCAGCTGCAGTCTCACCGCGGCAGGCCGTGCAGCTCCTCCAGTCTGCTCGACACAGCATCCAGTCCGGAAGAGACTGCGACCCCCCACAAGTTAAAGAGCACGGCTTTCCTCTGCGCCATGACCTCCGAGTCTGACAAGCTCTTCGGATTCTGTCAGAGAGCGAAGTTCCGCACAGAGAGTAAACTTTGTTGTTTCCAGGCTGAGCAGCACCGCCCACACTGCGGGCTCAACTTCACACAGAAAAACAGCGACACACACACAACCCCTGGACTCATTTAATGAGGATTTAAATTATTTTAATAATTATTTTTTAATAATTAATTAATTAATGAACATTTAAGGCAAAAAAGGCAGATTTTATTTTGAAGGAACTAACAGGAAGTTAACTATTTCCGCATTTCTTCTGACACTTTCGGAGTCACGAATAATCGTAGCATGGTCAGCATGGTTAGCAGCACTTAACATCCTGTAGATTGTTTCCAGATATTGAACCTGCGTTTCTGATTGGAACGCCCACGAGACACCCTAATAAAATTAGTTTAATTGATTGTATCAAGAGTAAAATGAACCACACTTCCGGTGGTAAAAAATAAATGTTTGTGTAATTGTAATTTGAGTATGCCAACGTTTTTATATGATTATCATCATTTCTATTTATATTGTCGTCTTAGGTTATTATTATTTTTTCAGTTTACTACTTTTTATTTGTTATTTTTTCCGTTAAATAAAACAAACCCTACTTCCGGGAACAGGTGCATTGTGGGAAACAATCTCTGACGCCGTCTGCTGTCGTTTTAATTTGTTTCTCTGCAAAATATCATCTGAAATGTCTGTTAATTACAATTTGTCTAAGTTAATACTTTAAAATAAATATTTTCCACCTGCTGTCGTCAGGACGGGCTCAAACATGGAGGCTGGAGAAGGTAAAATACGACTTTATCGTAGAGATATAGCCTAAAGAAGCTAGCTTAGTTAGCTTCGGTTGCTAACGTAAATAAATAAGTCAGCGTTGTTTTATGCTTTTAAAAATATGTTTGAGAGTTTTGTTGCTAAGTGTTATACCTTTCTCAGCAAAAAGATTTGGAGTTGTGTCAATATATTTGCAGTATTTCTTCAGCTGTCACAGAACGTGAGTCATTGATTTGATTTCTCGGTTAAAATTTAATTCTGCAGCTTTTTCAGTTCAGTCTTTTAATAAAGTGAATGTAATAAAGTATGTACACAGCATGTTGTGATGCTGCTCAGGTGTCAGCGCTGCCACTCCCACTGAGGAGATGAACGGAGCTGGAAACCTGATGGACTTCCTGGACGAGCCGTTTCCTGATGTGGGCACATACGAAGACTTCCACACCATCGACTGGCTCAGGGAGAAATCCAGAGACACGGACCGCCACCGCAAGGTGCGTCTCCCTCGATTTGTCATGGTGGTGTAAGACGCAGACTGAAGTGTGTTTGTGTGTGTGTGTGTCAGATCACCAGTAAGAGTAAAGAGTCCATCTGGGAGCTGATAAAGAGCCTGCTGGACGCCTGGTCAGGATGGGTGGTGATGCTGCTCATCGGCCTCCTCTCAGGTCAGACACACGTGTCACATGTAGGACTGAAGTCTCAAAGGACGGTCAAACCTTTGGTGTCCTCAGACGCCTCTGTTCCCTTCAGGTACGCTGGCCGGCGTCATCGACCTGGCGGTGGACTGGATGACGGACCTGAAGGAAGGCGTGTGCCTCTCTGCCTTTTGGTACAGCCACGAGCAGTGCTGCTGGACGTCCAACGAGACGACGTTTGACGACCGGGACAAGTGTCCACAGTGGCAGAAATGGGCCGAGCTGATGACGGGCTACACTGAGGTCAGACACAGCCGCCATTAAACGACACACAGTGTGAACCTGTGACTGACAGAACGTTGTGGACTTTCAGGGAGCCGGAGCGTACCTGTTGAACTACTTCCTGTACGTCCTGTGGGCTCTGCTCTTCTCCTTCCTGGCGGTGTCGCTGGTGAGAGTGTTCGCTCCGTACGCCTGCGGCTCAGGAATCCCAGAGGTAACACACACACACACACACACTCAGTCTGCTGATGTCAGACATGTTTGTCATGCTGCTTTTTCCTGCAGATTAAGACGATCCTCAGCGGCTTCATCATCCGGGGATACCTGGGGAAATGGACCCTGCTGATCAAAACGGTCACCCTGGTGCTGGCGGTGTCGTCGGGCCTCAGCCTGGGGAAGGAGGGTCCTCTGGTCCACGTGGCGTGTTGCTGTGGAAACCTCTTCTGCAGCCTCTTCTCGAAGTACAGCAAGAACGAGGGCAAGAGGCGAGAGGTACGCCGCAGCAGGGGGAAGCCTCAGAGCCGACCTGCTGCTGGCCTCTGATGGTCTGTCCTCTGTCCTGCAGGTGTTATCAGCGGCGGCAGCGGCCGGAGTGTCGGTGGCTTTTGGAGCTCCTATCGGAGGCGTTCTGTTCAGCCTGGAGGAGGTCTGAGTGTGGAGGCTTTCCTCTGGTTTGTGTGCTCTCTCTGGACGCTCACGCTTCCTGTCTTCGTCTCTCCTTCAGGTCAGTTATTACTTCCCCCTGAAGACTCTGTGGCGTTCGTTCTTCGCTGCTCTGGTCGCCGCCTTCACGCTGCGCTCCATCAACCCGTTTGGCAACAGCCGCCTGGTGCTGTTTTACGTGGAGTACCACACTCCGTGGTACATGGCGGAGCTGGTCCCTTTCATCCTGCTGGGCGTGTTCGGTGGCCTCTGGGGGACCCTGTTCATCCGGGCCAACATCGCCTGGTGCCGCCGCAGGAAGACCACCCAGCTGGGGAAGTACCCGGTCCTGGAGGTCATCGCCGTGACGGGGATCACTGCTGTGCTGGCGTTCCCGAACCCGTACACCCGCCGCAGCACCAGCGAACTCATCTCTGAGCTCTTCAACGACTGCGGCGCTCTGGAGTCCTCACAGCTCTGTGATTACATCAACAACCCCAACATGAGTCGGCCGGTAGACGACATCCCAGACCGGCCGGCCGGGCCCGGGGTCTACAACGCCCTGTGGCAGCTCGCCCTCGCCCTCATCTTCAAGATCGTCATCACCATCTTCACCTTCGGCATGAAGGTCAGTCTCAGACCGATGATGAAGATTTTTTGCACTCCTCCTCTTATGTGTGTCTCGTCCCTCAGATCCCCTCAGGTCTCTTCATTCCCAGCATGGCGGTCGGAGCCATCGCCGGGCGGATCGTTGGCATCGCCGTGGAGCAGATGGCGTACCATCACCACGACTGGATCATCTTCAAGAACTGGTGCCGGCCCGGAGCTGACTGCGTCACACCTGGACTGTACGCCATGGTGGGAGCGGCCGCCTGCCTCGGTGAGAGGACAGACCGCGCTGCTGTCACATCACTGACACAAAGCTGAGCGTCCTGACCTGTTTGTGCTTGTGTCTCCAGGCGGGGTCACCAGGATGACCGTCTCCCTGGTGGTCATCATGTTCGAGCTCACCGGTGGGTTGGAGTACATCGTCCCACTGATGGCCGCCGCCGTCACCAGTAAGTGGGTGGCGGACGCCTTCGGGAAGGAGGGCATCTACGAGTCGCACATCCAGCTGAACGGGTACCCCTACCTGGACGTGAGGGACGAGTTCACGCACCGCACGCTGGCCACCGACGTGATGCGGCCCCGCAGGAATGACCCCCCTCTGGCCGTCCTCACCCAGGACTCCACCACAGTGGAGGACGTGGAGACGCTGATCAAAGACACCGACTACAACGGCTTCCCGGTGGTCGTGTCCAGAGAGTCGGAGAGGCTGATCGGCTTCGTTCAGCGCCGGGACCTCACGCTCGCCATCAGTATGTCGGTCAAACACAAACTGTTTCCTGGTTTTAAAAAGGTCGGGCTGACTCCCCTCTTTGTCCGTCCACAGAAAACGCCCGTCAGAAGCAGGACGGCGTGGTGAGCAGCTCCGTCGTCTACTTCACTGAAGACGCACCACAGCTGCCCGCCAGCAACCCCCAGCCGCTGAAGCTGCGGCGCATCCTGAACCTCAGCCCCTTCACCGTCACCGACCACACGCCCATGGAGACGGTGGTGGACATCTTCCGCAAGCTGGGACTGCGCCAGTGTCTGGTCACCAGGAGCGGGTAAGAGACGCGTCAAACCTCGATGGCTTGGAGCAGAAAAAAAAAAAATGTCTAATGAGGAAATGTGTGTGTGTGTGCAGGCGTCTGCTGGGCATCATCACCAAGAAGGACGTCCTGCGGCACATGGCTCAGATGATGAACCAGGATCCAGAGTCCATCATGTTCAACTAGCAGGAGACGCGGCACACACGGTGTAAATAGGTAAACGTGCTGTGATACTTGCAGCATGAGAAAAGCCCCTCCCAGCTCCTGACAGGCAAGTACCCCCCCACCCCCCCTCCAGACCTCTGTACTGACACAGCAGGACGGATCGGCTTCTTATCGTAGCTCCTGTCAACAACACTTTATTTATTGCTGCTAGTTTAAGTGAAGGGAGCGTTTCAGTGTTTGAGAGGACAGAGGCTCCTTCAGAGGGACCAGCTGTCAGATTTAAGGATGTTTTCTGCACTTTGAGTTGTTGTTTTGTTTCCACGTGTTGCTGCCATATTTATATGTTATTGTGTTTATTTTTATGTGAGACTCACATGTTGTACAGCTCTTCTTGTTTTTAATGGTACGATGAAAATAACACTAAAACTCTCTCAGCATAGTGGATAAAAACAGACGCTGTGTTTTGACCCTCCTGTTTGTTTCCTGTGTTGTGTTTGTGTAAAATAACTTCGACTGGATACAAAAAAGCAGCAAACAAGCTCCTTAAGTTTTGTTTTTATTGCCAACAGAATGTATTGATGAAAAATCAGTGTGTGTACATGATGAAGGTTTGTTGTGTTTGCCTTTTATTTGAAGTATTTATCAGACAGAATCACACGTTTGCACTTTTTTTTTGTTTTAAAAATAATCAAACTTTCAGCTGGTGACACTAGACTGTAATATAAAAGAAAGTCCACTAGGTGGTGCTGTTTCAACATTTGTACAGCTCAACAAAACAACAAGCTAAAAGTCATTAATAAATTCTTAAAATAAAGAAGCTGCAGTAACGTCTCTGGTTGTCATGCTAATTCACTCCTGCTGCATGCAGCCTCCTCTTCCTCCTCTTCCTCAGGCCTTGGTGGTGCTCCCCTCCTTGTTGCTGGCTCTCTCCATGTCTGAGTAATACTCCAGGGCCCTCCGCACCGGCTCCAGGATGTGTTGCTGCACAGCGTTTGAAAGAATCAGCTAGAAAAGTGACACAGTGTGATTGACAGGAGGCATGTAGCCGTGGTTACCTCCAGGCAGGGGAAGAGCTTGGTGAGCTCGGTGAAGAGCGGCAGCAGGACGAACCGGATGAAGTTGGTCTGAGAGGACGGTTTGGACACTTTGTCTCTGTCCATGAACGGCGTCACCGGCAGCCCTTTGAGCTTCTCTGTGTCGCTCTGCACCAAACAAACAGGAAGTGAATGAGTGTGTGTCCGCGCCGGACTGCGTCCTCGTCATGACCGTCTTCCTGTCACCTGGTTGAAGAACTCCTGCAGCAGACAGTCCAGCCAAGGCTCCGCCACCGCCATCGGCCTCGCCTCGTTGGAGATGTCACTCACCTTCACCATGATCTTCATCAGCTGGAGACACAACACATCAGACGTGCTCCTTTCAAAATAAGAGCCTGAGGAGGAGGACTCACCACTTCCTTGTGGTCCTTGTTGGTGAAGTCGAACACCGGCTGCATGAATGCTTTGAACTTGTTGAGGATTTCGTTGTGTCTCGCCATGTCGGTGGCCAGGATGCACCTGTGAATGTCATGTGACGTTAAAAAGACACCTGATTGGATGAAGAGGGCCGTGAGCCGCAGCCTTACTTGATCATCCCTCCTCGGATGTGTTTGTACTGCTCGGCCGTCAGGTTCTTCAGGATGTTGCACTCTGGCTGTAACGAACGCAAACATGTTCACAAACCGCTGAACGTCGAGTCCTTGAACGCATCGTGTTCTTCATACCTTGGCCAAGATGCCAAAGGCGACGGCGCAGTGGTGGTTTTCCAGAGGTGAGATGTCGTTGTAGCGGAGAGCCAGGTCAGTCTGAGCGTTGATCTGCAGGAAGAAGGAGCATTAAAGAGCATCCGGAGCACGAGGAGAGCGGGACGGAGCGGTGACGCCACCTGGTAGACGTTGTTGTATCCGGGGTGGTCGAGGTCGTGGCACAGCGCCGAGGTCAACATGATGAGCAGGTCGATTCTTCCCAGCTTGCTCCTGAGGTCGGTGAGCCAGATCAGGCCGTACATCTGCAGGAGGAGACCCAGCAGAGAGCCGTCAGAGCAGCCATGATGACGGCGCCGCACACATCGGTGATGCTGCCGGGCGGCGCTACCATCTGAGTGACGCAGAAGCAGTGCTGGAAGTTGTGGAAGGGGATGCTGTTGTAGTGGCAGTACACCTCGAACAGGAAGTTCTGCAGGACCTCCAGCTCGATGTGGAACGCCGTCAGGAAGTCCAGGTCCGTGTACATCACCTGCAGCAGCACCAGCATCTCCGCCTCCTCCCACTGCCTGTCAGCCGCAGCACAGCAGGTCTGAGAGCATGTGTCTGCTTCCTGTGTGTGTGTGTGTGTGTGTGTGTGTGTGCACTCACCAGTTGTCAAAAATGGGCGTCTTCAGGTGCTCTCTGACCTCCTCCGTCACCTGCAGCGAGCTACAGCAGCACAGAGAAGACTCGGTGTCACCCAAACGGTCAGAGTCCAGCAGACACCTGAACGCCTCACCTCATGTTCAGGAACTTCATGCGCACTCGCTGCCGCTCCTCCTGCACGCTCAGCTGAGGCGCTCTGGGTTTGGAGGAGAACTTGCAGGGCTGCTGCTCGCTGTCGTCCTTGAACAGACCCATCCAGCTCAGGTGCTCCACGCTCTGCCAGGAGACACAACGAGGACAGCATCAGGGGACAGCGTCTCACACAGCAGCAGGTCCACGGACTCTCACAGACCTCCAGCTTCCTCTTGAAAGACTCCACCTGGCTCTTCAGCTCACAGATGATGTCTGGCGTCCTCTCCATGTCCTCGATGACTTTGCTCTCCAGGTGATGCAGCCTGAGGACACAAACAGTGAGTCCGTCTCACGCAGACGCTTCAGGAAAAGGCCTTGCCGCCGTGCGCTCACCTGCCGTCCATGTTGTCCAGCTCCACAGGCATCGCCACACCTGAAACATCAGACACGTCAGCGGCTGCACGCATTAGGACTACAAAAATGGTGGAAACTACAACTCACTCTGCACGTCTGACGCCACCACCTCCAGCCGGTAGTAGGAGTTGGCGCTGTTGGCCTCCAGCCGGGGGGAGATGTTGACCACGCCGCCGCTTGTGTTGTACATCTTGAGGATGTGGTGTGGCCTCGCCTCCGCCGCCGCCCTGAACAGCTCTGTCAGAGGGGTGACAGCCTGTTATTCAGCACTGAGTGTAGGTCAAGAGCAGACTGTGGAGGACAGGACAAAGCCCTTCATCCTGAGGACCTGTCAGCGCCACATGGAGGTCAGAGCGGCGGACAGGAGCCTCAGGAAGCCTCGCTAAATGATCAATAACAAACCTGCTGATCAGTGTTTTTATTTGGCCCCTTCCCCTCTGACTATATTAAATCTTTTAAATAACATTTTAACCCTCTATAATAATGTGTGTGGACCCAGCAGGCCCTCCGTCTTACCTTTCACATCTGCAGCAGAGCAGCCGGCTTCAAACTCGGCTCGCTCCAGCCTCCCGTTCACCATGAAATAAATGATTTTGGTTGTCATCGCAGAGCCATGCGGGTCATGACCCGCTCCACAAATGAAATGACACCTGTTGACGCTGACATGCGCACCTTGAATGTGTCAGGAGGTCACCTGCAGCTGACACAGAGCCCGCCCACCCCATCCAGCCGCGCTGCGTGTACTTACCCTCTCCTGCCTGCTGGTGTCGTCGTTCTGCGCGGTTTTGCTTCGCTCCGTTAGCTCTACGGTGGCTGGGAGGGTACACGCCGTGAGTCAAATATTCATTTTTATCGTGTTTTAACCTCTTTAATTTGTGATTTGGCCCGCGGAGGCTCACCGGCGCTGATATGAGCTGGGTTTCCAGGAGCGGGACAGTTTGGTTTGTTTGGTTTCCGGTTCTGAAGTGAAGTAACGGTTTTTTTTTTCCCTCTGGGAACGACTTCCGGTGAGTGAATCCACAGCCGCTCACTGAATCAATAACTGTTTGTTTAACCCTGTAGAAGCAGCTCAAGCGCCTTAAAGACAAACTGTTCACCTCTGTGGACGTTAACGAGTTCGATTAGCCCGCGTTGCTAACACTAGCTTCCATGTATTTCGGGTAGAAGCTAATCGTTAGCTGTGCTAGCAGTGTAAGCTAAGCTAAACAAACTGCTTCATCCGGTTAGCTGAACTCTCAGAGTTAAGTTAGCTTTAGGTTTGCTCTTCCTGACTGTCTGTCCTCTGTGGACCCAGAGGATGAGCTGCAGGATGCTGCTCCTCTCATCAACACGAGCTGCTTCCTGAAGACAACAGCTCGTGTGTAACCGGGACCCCTAACCTGCGTGTGCCCTTTGACCCCTGCCCCTGCAGCCATGGAGGAGGAGGAGGAGGAGGAGGTCACCATGGAGCACCTGCTGGAGCAGGTGATGCACAAGGACCTGGGGAAGAGGCTCCAGGTGGGCCAGGAGGTCATCGAGCTCCTCCTGGACCAGGAGAGGTCTGCAGAGCTGGAACAGGACCAGACCATGCTGGACAGGATGGTGGACGTGGTGGCCAGCTCCTGGGTCAACTCCAGCAACTTCAAGGTGGGGGAGAGAGAGGAGGAGAGAGGAGGGACACACAGTCTGTCTGTCTGTCTAAGAATAACCTGAAGTCACACCGTGTTTGTGGTTTGTCTGTAAAAATTCATGCAGTTATCAGAATGTTGTCTGTGTGTGTGTGTGTTCAGCAGCTCTCTCCCGTGTGTGTGTGTGTGTGTGTGAGAGAGAGCTGGTACTTGTGTGTCCTCGGGGACGGCTTCAGTCTGAACTGTGTCTGATTTACATGCTGTGTGCATTTTAATGCAGTAAACCCGGTCATGTCACAAAAAGCATCACTGCTTCCTGTGCTGTCCTGGAAACGCCTTAACGGGGACGAGTGTCCCAGGCGAACGTGGCATCAGCGAGCTTAATTTACCAGCACCATTAGCCCAGTTTCCTTCCTTCTGTGAGGCCCTGATTGAGTGTGTGGACTTCCTGTCTGTGTGTGTGTGTGTGTGTGTCAGACTAATGCCTGCTGTTAATCGATTAGATGTCTGCGATGTAAATTAAAAGGCAGTGATAAATACAGATAATGGCAGTAAAAGTCAACATTTACATGTGAGACGTGTTTATGTGTCTCAGGAAGATTTGTTTGTATTGATCTTAATTATCAGATCATTCACTTGATTGATAATCAGCTCTAAAGGATGATTAATTCAACATATTGATGGATCTCTGCAGTGTAGTTCCACCTTTCACCCAGCAGGTGGCAGCCATCTTTCTTTCTTGCACGTAGTTTCCTCTCAGAGTCAAAGAGAGTTTCCAAAAATTGCACCGTAACCCGAACAGGAAGTTCAGGGGATGCGTATGTGTTGATGTGGTGTCAGCAGGGAGGCTCTCACTACGCGTTCATCGAGTCTCCCAGTCCACCCCATGACAAGGACAGTTAGCGGGAGCGCGCTGTCGGATTGTTATTGTGAAATGTAAACACTGTCCTCACTCATGGTTGTGTGTCAGGTTTGTGTTGTAGCAGACAGAATGACACAACATGATGTTATGTTGTCGGTTCATGATGTTTGGAATGTTTATTCAGATTACTTGTTTGTTTTTTAAAAGAAAAAGCTGTGTAGAATTACCCATAATCCTTTGCAGCACAGGCTCCAGCTTGTTCCTGTTAAAGCAGCTGTTATGTTGCTTTTTTCTGTTGTTTTTCTGTTATTCTGACACACTCTCTCTCTCTCTCTCTCTCTGTGTGACTCTCTCTCTCTCTGTGTGTGTGTCTCTCTCTGTGTGTGTGTGTGTGTCTGTGTCTCTCTCTCTGTGTGTGTGTCTCTCTC
>JAVQJX010113103.1:0-10822 GCA_036025115.1 Ambassis agassizii | reverse complement strand
ATGTTTTGCCATTGAAAAAAAAATTTTTTAGCACAGGGATTGTAAAACCTGTTACAGTCATGTGATCAGTCATATGACTTTCCAGAACAATTCTGTTTTGTTGTCTCTATTCTTTATGCTGAAAACACTGCAGGTCCAGGCAGCTGTAGAAACACGATAGAAAGAGAGAGAACAAAGCAGCTCTACCCTTAAAATAATAATAAGAATTCATATTTATTTATGACATACCAAGGCGGACCCAGAGGTGTCAACAAACTGTGGGGGCTATGATGTGGAGATGTTTGTGGACACTCCAGACTATGATCTGATCTGCACCATATGCCAGGGGGTCCTCAGGTGTCCAGTGAGAGCTGCTTGCCACCACATTTTCTGCAAGAAATGTATCTTACAATGGCTGAAGAGGTATATACATAATCAAACATCAACAAAACGAATCTATCTATTAATCTATTAAGTGACTGATATATATTTTCTGTAGACAGGAGACCTGCCCCTGTTGCAGAAAGCCTGTTAACCCAACCTTGATCTTTGTCATGTTTAAGTTGAGCAAATCTATTGGACGCATGAAGGTCAAGGTAGGACACTAATCAAAAATTCTAACACATATTTGTTTATGCAGTTAATTAATGTCTAATGAGTGATGTGTTTATTTTTTTGATCACTCACAGTGTAAAAATGAGATCCGTGGTTGTGCAGAGACTTTCTCCCTCTCAGAGCAGTACTGCCACAGCATGAGCTGTCTGTACGAGCTCATCCCTTGCCCCTTTCAGGGCTGCAGGGCGCAGCTCCTCCGGAGAGACCTGGAGACTCACTCTCGCCACTGTGAACACTGGCGCCAGCCGTGCCATATGGGCTGTGGGACGATACTCTCACACCGCACTCAGGCCCAGCACAACTGCTACAAGGACCTGAGGCAGGAGTACGAAGCAAGACAGAGGAACCACAGGGCCATAGCTGCTGCTCTGCAGAGGAAGATGAGGAGGATGCAGAGCACCATGGCACACATGAAGAGACAGATAGGCCTCATCTGTGAGAGCCTGGAGGTGATGGATGATTTGAACGAGGTGGAGGAGGAGGACCTTGGAGAGAGCAGTGGAAGTCCCAGTGGTACTCCAACCAGCAACAGCAACAACTGAGGGATGGGTCTGTCGCTGTTTGGGTGCTGCTGTGTATAATTTGTGGTATAGTTATTTAAAGGATTGTGTTTCTGATCATGTAAGCTGGTATCTGATTACAATGACTGATTTGTGCAGTAAGCTAATTTGTAAATAAAGCAGTTAAAATGAACATTTTTGTATTTTTATCTGAATATTTTTACTGATTAATAATAAAGGCATAATTATACATATTTACATAAAATAAAACAATAAATACAAATATTTATTTTCCGTGTATTTTATGCATAAATTAACGCCGTTTACTATCCTCATATAACAGGTAAGTAAAAGTTATTCTTGTGTTTCAAAGCATAGAGGCTGCCGCTAGGAGCAGTAGTGAGCTCTTTTTGTTTTTGGAGGAAATATCGCGATAACTCCTCTGAATAAAATCCGGCGGAACTTCTCCCGGGCCTTCTTCCTGTTTTACTGATCACGTAAGTCGTGTGCGTTACCTTTTACTGCGATTAAAATCCTTTAATATCTAGAGCATCGTTCATCCAAACACAATGGTTTTATTCATAGAATCACGCATGAACATGTCTTTTTAATATCCAGCATGTATTTGACAGTTGTTACGGATCAAGATTTAAATATTTTGAGGGAGCACTTACTGTGAACATGGCGGCGATGCTCATGTCTTGTTAAACAAATGTAGCGGATGTTTGCTAAGTTCTGGTATTTCTGTGACTGAACGAATTATAATTTTGCGTTTGTCTCATGTGTTTTGCAGCAAATGGCGGACGACGCCGGTGGTAGAGGAGGTTTTCGCGGAGGGTTCGGCGCAGGCGGCCGCGGTCGGGGCCGTGGACGCGGCAGAGGCCGCGGTAGGGGACGCGGTGCTCGCGGAGGCAAGTCCGAAGACAAGGAGGTAAATTTTGGTCTTGGATGTGCTTTTATTAAACAGATTTAACGGTAAAACTTACTGGGGTGTTTTTTTTTTTATTTAATCGTAGTGGGTGCCAGTCACCAAGCTGGGCCGCCTGGTTAAGGACATGAAGATCAAGTCCCTGGAGGAGATCTACCTGTACTCACTGCCCATCAAGGTAAACACTGATTCCCATAACAGGCCAACCAGGTGTTGCCTGAATGTTGTGTGTTATGGTTTACTTGGTGCTCTGTTAAGACAGTTTACAGTGGGCTGCAGCATCTTTTAAACAAGTTTTTGTGCCCAACTTCAGGAGTCTGAGATCATTGACTTCTTCCTGGGTTCTGGTCTGAAAGACGAGGTGCTTAAAATCATGCCTGTCCAGAAGCAGACCAGGGCTGGTCAGCGCACTAGGTTTAAGGTGAGTGTTAATCTGTTTCATGTAGTCTTGACTTGTTTTTTTCTTTTATATATTTTATCTAAATGTCTTTGCTTTCTGTGTCATAGGCCTTTGTTGCCATTGGTGACTACAATGGCCATGTGGGTCTGGGAGTGAAGTGCTCCAAAGAGGTGGCCACAGCCATCCGTGGTGCCATCATCCTGGCCAAGCTGTCAATTGTCCCTGTCAGGAGAGGTTACTGGGGTAACAAGATCGGCAAGCCCCACACTGTGCCCTGCAAGGTGACTGGCCGCTGTGGTTCTGTCCTGGTGCGTCTCATTCCTGCCCCTCGTGGTACTGGCATCGTCTCCGCCCCTGTGCCCAAGAAGCTTCTCATGATGGCTGGTATCGATGACTGCTACACCTCCGCCAGAGGCTGCACAGCCACCCTTGGCAACTTTGGTAAGTTTCTTTTTTTTTTTTTCCCCCCCAGGCGTCTCATGTTTGTGGATTTCTCCTAGCTCTGCTCAGCTTCACCTCTCCAGTGGTGTAGTTGTCGTTAAGAGGAGAAAAAGAAACGAGTATTGCACGGCAGAAAGACGCTGTGATGGTCTTCTCTGTTCCCCCATCTTAAATACTCTACATTTCTCCAAACAAGACTGAAGAACTTATGTGCTGGTCCTATATTTTGAATCATCCACTCATTGTTTTTATTTCCTATTTAGCCAAGGCCACCTTTGACGCCATCTCCAAGACTTACAGCTACTTGACCCCTGATCTGTGGAAGGAGACAGTCTTCACAAAGTCTCCCTACCAGGTCAGTATAGAGCATAGTTGGGTCATTAGGATTTGTGGTGATCATGCGTCTAATGGTGCTTTCTGCTTGTTCTTATTCCAGGAGTTCACCGACCATCTGGCTAAGACTCACACCAGGGTGTCTGTTCAGAGGGGACAGGCTGTCCAGGCCTCTGCCTCCTAAACTTTTTGTACAGAGAATCGTTGAATAAACGTTCTGAAAATACAATTTGCTGTGTTGTGCCGTTAATGTGAAACTAATAAATTCTTGGTGTTGCCTTAGAGTAGCTGCCATTAATCATGCCATACACCAAGGAAGCATTAATCACCATTGTTTGCTGATCAAATCTATATTCTGGAGAGTCACTGCAAATACTTGGTTTTTCAGTACGTTGCTGCTGCTGGAGGGTTCTGATAAACCTGGTCTATGGTATGAAGGAGTCTTGGCACCCAAAAGAAGTTGACTCTTACTCCCACAATTGACTAAAATGTGTTTGAATAGCGCATTAATGTCACAAACTTTATTTTTTTTTTTAAATATTACAGAACAGGAAAGAGACATGTTATGCATTCTGGGCTTGAGCTGCCATCATTCTCTCTTTTTGCTTCATTAGACATTTCCTCGCATTGCCATACCCTCCCAGGTCACCATCTGGTAAGAGACGGGTGAAAAAAGATGCCATATAATGTGAGGACACTGCACTGAGACTTGTAGAGCAAATTCACAAATATTTCACTGCTAATACACAACACAAGCTGAAAAAAATCACAGAACTTACAGCGGGACAGAAAGTTCTTGGACACCTCATCAAACTGCTGCACTTCCTTGGCACAGTTCTGTTCCTGGCTGTGTCCCTCTCGTTGATGACAGGCCCTCAAACGCTCCTGCATTATTTTCACAATCTCCTGATCCACTTTACTGAGGGGAGAAAACAACGCACACACTCAAACCATTTCTGCAGGGAGGCTGACAGAACAATAACATTGACAGACCTGTTAGGGGTTGTGCTCATGGACATGGTTTTCTTCTCTAGACCAGAGAATATATTCATGGATGTTGCTTTGGACAGGAGGAGCCAAGTTCCAATATTTACACTCTTTGTATTGCAATTTTTTTTTTCTGACAGCAATTTTAGTTTTTGTGTTTGGAGAGAAATCAGCCCTAAAATAGTCAGTATGGCTCTGAGACACCTGTCTGTATAGGTGTCCATTCAGTTTGCCACAGGTATAATCCAATCAAAATAACAATCTATGAAATGTATATCTAACTAACTTATTGTCGCAAAACATGCACATGTGAATGAATTCACTCACTAGTCTCTTCTCCACTGCATCTCTGCCTCATAGTGGCAGACATAATCTCCCTCCTCGCAGTCAGTCAGGTCAGGAACACGTCGAAACTTCTGGTGGAAATAGACTAGCTTGTTCTTAGAGCGAATGCTGTCAATAACATCTGGACGACAAAAAAAAAAAACACAATTCAGAGAGAAAAAGTCAATGTCATGTGTGTTGTAACCGTGATTTGTTGTCTGCTAGCTAATGCTAAGCTAGCATAAAATCTCTCAGAGAGAGAGAGTTACGCAGCTGACTTGAGCATTATTCATCCCTCTAAAAAGCATTAGTATTGCGACTTGATAAAATTGACGTCGTACTCTGCAGCAACCCTTTGTGTTATAGTAAACAATACCTCTGTGCCCTGGCGTGTCCTGTTAGCCCGGTTAGCTTACCTCTAAATGTGGTGACAGGCAGGTCCACCGAGTAATAGAAGACTTTGGACAGAATTAGTGCCGGGTTTGGAAGCGCTGTCTGTTTATCCACGACCGGAGTCTGCCTAGGAGGCTCCGGATACGCTCTTTTATCATAGTCGTCAGGCATTTTTGCCTTGTTTTCCTGCAAACTTAGAATTCGACCTCGACTACTCTCCTTTCGAGGCAGCGCATGCGCACAGGACGCACCATTATGGCGAAGTAAAGGTCACAAAAATGACACATTTAATGTTATTTAGAAACACGCCCTTTTTTTAAAAAAAGAGTCGCGATGTAAAGACATTCTAAATAAAGATAAAGTCTGAACTAACACGAGATAATATTTTCAACGATGAGGTCGAAGGGTAAAGTTCACGGGTTAAACTGTTGTATGATTTAAATACTGTAGGTGGCGGTAAAGAGCCAACAATGGTATTCATTTTTCAACTAACGTATTTACAAGTGAGAATTTAATTTAAGCTTTTCATAAAAAAGGGAAAAAAAGTTCCTTAAAATGTTAACCTAACCTAACTTGTGGCTCATGAAATGAGCATGAATTAGCCTATATGAGGAAACACACTCAGACACTTGACTCAGAGCAGATATATTCAGCAACAGATACAAACACAGCACAGTTGTAATACATCAGTATGAAGATATTTTTGCCCTCAGAACTAAAAGACTATGAAATCCTGAGGCAGACCTTGCAAATACTGTCCACGTGACAATACAAACTTCCCTTTCTCTCTCCTTTCTTGGATATGTGGTTCCTGTCCACTGGGCTTCCCCACCTCTGACTTTACCCCAGCCTCCCCTCCTACCTTCTCCTGTCAGGACTTGGCAGAGATTACCTTGTTTGAAAGTGAATACATCTCCTCAGCAGGGCCAAACACCAAATTAGAGCCCTTACTCTGTGGATCATCTTATGTATGACCCTCACATCAGAGCTAGTTTCTTTCTCTTTCTCTCCCTCGGCAGGACAGTGAGCGGACATGGTCAGTGCCTCTTTTCCATTTTTGTCTATTTTTCTTCTTTACAGCACACATTAAAGCCCACTCTTTATCTATGTTACTCTTCTGCATGTGTACATAATGTATTACATTTGGATTTAGAGGAGAAGCTGAAGCATTTTGGCACCACATGGCATACTTAACCTCCATACTTATCTATAATTCTTTATACTTTTATGCCTTTTTCAGTCTCATCGCAAATTCCATGCGCCTCGCCATGGACACATGGGGTTCCTTCCCCACAAGCGTAGCAAGAAGCACAGGGGAAAAGTGCGCACATGGCCCAAAGACGACCCCAGCCACCCCGTCCACCTCACTGCCACCCTGGGCTACAAGGCTGGCATGACTCACACACTGAGGGAGGTGCACCGTACTGGCCTCAGTATGTACAGCTACACTTTGCACTGCATCATGGGAATCCTAAGGAAATAAATCTTCTTTGTGTTGTACTGTGTTTGTTGCACTTTTACACAAAAACTGTGAATTTTTCATAGTTTGTCTCTTCAAACTTTGATGAGGTTTATCTCAGCATATGAATATATCTCACACAGAACAATCAAAGCGAGAAGAAGTTGAAGCGGTCACCATCATTGAAACTCCGCCTGTCATAGTGGTGGCGATTGTGGGATACATTCGCACCATCCGTGGCTTGCGCTCCCTGAAAACCATCTTTGCAGAGCATCTCAGTGATGAGTGCAAGCGCAGATTTTACAAAAACTGGTGTGTGTACATTCATCCTACTCTTGTATGAATAGCTAATTAGTCACACTATTTGGCTTCCTTTTTCTAATCTGACGTCTGTATTTCAGGTACAAGAGCAAGAAGAAGGCCTTCACCAAGTACTGTAAAAAGTGGCAGCATGAAAGTGGAAAGAAACAGCTGGAGAAGGACTTTCATCAGATGAAGAAGTACTGTTCAGTCATCAGGGTCATTGTTCACTCCCAGGTAAGCCAGCATACTTCACATTATAAATACATACAAATAACAGTAGTTTTTGTACTCTTTGCTCACACGTGTGTCATCATGTTTTACTTCAGACTCATGTCTTAGGTCTGTTTATTCCTTCTCTTGAGTCCTCCCTCGCAAAAGGGCAGAGGTATCCGAGTTACCCGCCTGATCACATGCGACAGATAGTCTCAAACCTCTTGGCTGCGTCTGGCCTAACAACTCTGACCACGATGGCCAGTCTGTGTGGAGGAGTTTCAAATAACAGTTTAAAAATACTTTTCAGTGTGGTTGCTTCCCCAGGCTTTGCCAAGAGAAACCCTTTATGTTGTCAGTAAAATATGTGAATATCACTTGAGATTTCAATTATTAGCACTGCTTAAGAAACAAAATCAAAATCTTTAAATATTAGAGACAACACAGCATATTCGGAATGAATTAAAAAAATAAATCTAATTTTAGTAGCTTCACTGTGACATTGTCTTCACCCTCAGTAACAACTGGGCTCTGTTGTCTGGTTCCAGATGAGACTGTTGCCAATAAAGCAGAAAAAAGCTCACATCATGGAGGTGCAGCTCAATGGGGGGACCATCTCAGACAAGGTGGACTGGGCAAAGGAGCACCTGGAGAAGGCTGTTCCTGTGTCTGCAATCTTCCATCAGGATGAGATGATCGATGTGATTGGTGTCACCAAAGGTCATGGATTTAAAGGTAGGAAACATTGTTGTGCCAGTGCAAAACAAGTAAATAAAAACAACAGCATACAGTCAGGGTATATTTGCTGGTTGGACTGATAGGAGTGACAAACCGATGGCACACAAAGAAACTCCCCCGGAAGACACATAAAGGTCTGAGGAAGGTGGCTTGTATTGGAGCTTGGCATCCTTCACGTGTGGCCTACACCATTGCTCGTGCTGGTCAGAAAGGTTATAACCACCGCACTGAGATCAACAAGAAGGTTTTGCTCTGGTTTATTCTTCATTGTTTTAATGCATCCACAAAAAAAGCGTTATGCATCATCCTTTTATGGTTTTGTCCTCAGATCTATCGTATTAGTAGGGGTGTTCACATTCAGGATGGAAAGGTGGTCCGGACCAACGCCTCCACTAACTATGATACTACTCAGAAGACCATTACCCCCATGGTAACTCATCAGATATGATGTAGATCAGAAGTTGAGTCTACAAAATGTATGAAAAGCAACTTAGTAGGACTGATTTTCTTTTGTTTTGTGTGGGTCAATGTTCACAATGTTCAAATTCATAACTTAGGAAGTATTCAATTAGCGCTACTGACCTAAATAGTCCTCATTTACGTATCTATTTTAAGGCTCATTATCTTTTTTTCTGGATTTTGTCCCTGTAGGGCGGCTTTCCTCGTTACGGAGAAGTGAACAATGACTTTGTCATGGTGAAAGGTTGTGTTGTTGGGGCAAAGAAACGCGTCCTCACTCTCAGAAAGGTAACCTCTCACTTTAAATATCTTAAAGACAACATGGCAGCACGACTGAACATGTATGCGTACATCTTATACCTGCAGTCTTTGATCACACACACATCACGCAAGTCCAAGGAGGCCATTGAACTCAAGTTCATTGATACCACCTCCAAGTTTGGTCACGGTCGCTTCCAAACGGCGCAGGAAAAGAGGGCATTTATGGTGAGAGTGAAACAAATCTGAATGTTAAGAAAATCATTCAGCTAATCTCAAACCTGTGGTTTCCGGTAGGGGCCACTGAAGAAGGATGGCAAGAAGATCCTGCCCGAGCCCCCATCAGAGGAGGCCTGAAGACCCAATCTCACAAAATAACAGATTGAGTCTCAAATACATGTTTATCTTTGGTGATGCTTAGCAGTGTGTTTGTGTCTTAACTGCATTATTTGTTGGGAGTTTGACACACATTTATTGTCCACCAATTAATCCATGAGGACATCAATACTGTTTAGAAATACATGCAACATGGTAGCTTGATCAAACACTTCTGCACAGTGGATAAGAAAAGTGGATAATTGGTTATTTTGTTCAAACCGTATACTTTTAAAAAGCGGTGGTCATCAAAAGCTCTGGTGTCAATAACAAACTTCACAGTAGAGGGCACCGTAGCACCATTCTCACAGCCTCAGGTCTGCTGATCTGCTCGGCATGGCTTCAAATCAGTCCTACAGTGGTCACAGTCAAACAGATGATGGTCACTTTGCAGCAACATAATCCCATCTGTGCCCTTGAGGCGGTACTATTCAGACAGGTAGTCATGAGACTCCATGGAGGACTGCTGGGATGAGGAGTGGATCGAGGACTGATGAGATCCAGGCGGGTTGTCCATGCCAGATGTCATCAGAGGCAGATAAAGATCGTCCATGTTGGGCATGACAAACACTTTCTGAGTGATGCAAAAAACAATTCAGTTCAATTTCATGCAGTGATTAAAGGTGTTAAAAATGCTTTGATTACTTCTCTAATTCTGTCACGATGCATGATGATCAATAAGCCAATCAGCAGCCTCCCAGTGGAGTAACGGACTGACCTGGAACTCGCACTGCAGTTTTTTCTCGATCCACTCTGTCACATGTGTGAAGGTGACCTCCCTCTCACCAAGCATAGGACGTACGTGAAGGTCTAACCTGGGAGGCAACCGAAAACTGTACCTGAGAGAGAGAACAACACCAAACTGTGTTAATGAGGTTGAAATCCTGGATAGAAATACCACAGAGAAAAAGGAATGTCAGTACCATATCCGATCAGTAGGAGGCGGAGGGATGTTGATAGCCAGAGTACCAGAGAGCTCCAGGACCTCCACGCTGAGCATCAAGGGCATGTTGGAGACCTCGGCTATCTTCTTCTTGATGTACTCGTTCTCTGTGGCCTTCTGGAAGTATCTGGATTTTGCTATCTTGTCCACAATTCTCAGAATTTTCCTACTTGTGCTGCCACCTGTGTGTCTGTATAGGACAGCAGTGCAGTTTTGTAGCCTGTGCATCATAATGTATTTACAACCATATTAGGAAATGCCAGTTAAAAAGCAAATTTACCCATCAGCTGCTGCCACTGTACTCTTATCTCCCACAGATCCCTGTAGCTCAGATGGGGGGACTTCCTCTTCGTCAGATGAGCCTGCGCTGGATGACTCTTCATCGCTATCAACCAGCACACACAGCCTCGGCTTGGAGCTGAAAAAACACACCAGTTGCTAAGCTCACAAATATCTGCTTTATCCACTGAGAGACACAAAACCGAAACAGGCCTCACCCCACTTGTTGGGCCTCTGAAACACTGTGTGACTCGTCCTCTCCCTCTTTACCCAGCTTACACAGGTTCATTTTAGTCTGCAGGGTCATCTGAAGGCACCCTGTGTACATTAACTCCAGCTCCAGCCACAGGCCTAGCAGATAAAAAGGTGGAAGGAGGTGAGCAGACAGAAGGGAGCAGCTAACAGCTAGCAGTAGCAGATTTCTTAATGAACTTGGACCTAAACACCGAGAGTGGTTTGGAGACTGAGCCAACATATTTATTTTGATCTGGTCTATGGCAGAGCGTGGTGGAAGATGGGACATAGCTTTGCTATGTTATTGTTGGTTGAGCTTAGTACAGGCTAAGAGGATTGCTAATCGCTTCAGCGTTAGACAATGGAAAGCTTTTAAGGCGGGCACGACAGACCCCATAATGAAACAAATGAGATCACGGCCTGAACTGAGTTTGACTGAGAGAAAGATCTGGATGTACAAGCTCCTCTACTCCTCCTGTTCATCAGTAAAATAACCCAAACAATCACATCACATGAAGCCTGAACCGTACCTCTGGAGTCCAGCGTGGGTCTGGATGTGCTGAGGACCTGGGGAAGGCAGGTGCCCATGTCCAGATCAGCCAGAGTCAGCTCATTCATGAAGTACGGCAGCTACAAGAACAAGGGGGGGGGGGGGGGGGGGGGG
>JAVQJX010113080.1:0-12941 GCA_036025115.1 Ambassis agassizii | reverse complement strand
ACACAGCATGTAGCTGAAAAAAGGGTTATTATATCGTGTTTGTTTCATATTCCATGTAACATTCAGTTTGACCTGACACTGTCAACAATGAAAAATGTTGATGATCACAGTGTTTTTCTAAGGGAGCTTCTGTATATATGGACTAAATTACAGAACAGATACACATATCACAAAGGGTATGGCACCTGGCCAAAATAAGGGCGGACTAAGTCTTGCTTTCCTCTTTTTCTTTTTTTTTTCTGGGAGAATTAATGAGGCCAAGCAAAATGTTTGAACAAACCTCTTTGCCCCCAAAGGAGAGCAGGGGTTTGACCTAACTACCATTCACAATGTCAACTAGGTGGACTGTCATTTTATACATGCCACAGAAGACTGATGGAGCCTGACAAATGCCACCAAGTAAGAGAAAATACAATTAGTGGGCTCGTTGGATAGGGCAGGAGGCACCCATTTATTTAAACTGCTGGGTGACAGCTACTTGTGGCTGTCTCCCATTTTCTGTTCTATTGTGTGTGTGTGTGTGTGTGTGTGTGTGTGTGTGTGTGTGTGTGTGTGTGTGTGTGTGTGTGTGCTTCTCTCTTTCTGTGTATAACACTTGTGGTTCTGACCTTTCTTAGTCATACAAGTGTAAACTCCCTTCATGTACTTTAGTGGATAACTGTCTTCATCCTCAGGCAGAAGTGGCCCTGTTGTCTGTCTGGCAGCATTCAATTCTCACATTAGGCTCTATAATAAATAATTATCTGAGTGGGGTGTACGTGAGGTGGTGGTAGCAACCTCTGGGAGAGATAACTAGGGCTGTAGAGAACTCTGATTGATTGAGTATCTTGCAGTGAATTCCTCCATGGTTTTTGTATTATCAAATGACAACAGGAGGAAAATCAGTTTATGTGAACAAGCGACTTCCCAAGACAGTGAGGCAGGAGATGGCAAATGAGAACAAAAACACCCAGCACAGACATCTAAATGAAGTATGTGGTTACATTTTCTGATTCTGAAAAGCAAAAGACTATTAATGTATATAAAAATCAGATGCTGTGTTGCTTGTTTTAAGACTTAAAGTTACACATTATCACAGTGCTAGCCTCCTGCTTCTGCAACTGCCTGCACACCTCAGCTCCACTCTCACTTCCCCTCTTTGTCCATATTCGGAGTTTTGGTTGACTATGATGCTGCCAACATCAGGACGGTTGAAGCACACGGGAGCTTCCCACCGATCCTTAAAACAGCTCTTCAGAAACAAACCGCCATGGTGCTCTTCTCACAGTGGAGCTCTCAATCCAGACCTTTGGGTGCTTATGTGCTTTTATGGATATTAGTGCCAGCATCCGGCCCACGCTTATGGCATCTAAAGCTTTTGCCTGTTTCCATTTCTTGCATACAACAATACATAATTTTAAGACAAAGGTCATAAGTAGTGATAGTAAGTTATCTGTTATTTATTTAGGTAGAATTGTTGTTTATAAGCACCCCACCCCTCTGTGTTTTGATCTCTTAGGCTGTATTCTATTTTTTTTTTTTACTCATCTCTTTCTTTTTTTTGCTGGTCAACTAAGTCAGGTCCCTCTCTCACTATGCAGTTGCCTTCTTAAATGAAGATTTGCACAGTATTGATTAGCATTAAACCCATAGTGGTATTTGCATATGGCAGACAGAGATGATCACTGGGGGGGGGGGGGGGGGGATAGAAATGACAAGTGTTTCGAAAAAAAAAAAGTGCTGGGGGTGGGTGAAGAGGGAGACGAGAAATTCTGTGTTGAGAGGGGACTGTAGGTTGCGTGGGTGGTGGCAAAAGAAATCAAAAAATCTTTTCTCTCAACAGGGCTTCCCTTACTAATCCACCCATTATCTTGTGTTTCTCTGCTCACCGTTAGGCCTGAGACTGCTATGCTTTGCAATCTGGCCCTCATCAGTGCAGACAGCCAGATAGAGAGAAGAAGCAGTGGGCCTGGCAGAAGTGTAAGGGGTTGCGGTGAATGGTTGGCCGGGCACCTCACTGTAGGATACCAGAGAGATAATAATGTGTGGAGGCAAGCAGGAGCCATCTATGTCTTGCAAAAGAATAATTGCTAGCCTTTCAAGAGCCATTTCTTAATTGGCCTGGCTGTTGTTGAGGGGAACTTGGAGAGGAGACAAGTGAGAGAAAGACTGAGAGAAAGAGTTAGAAGAAGAGACAGAGAGAGGAGAGAAAAAGTCTCCCTCTCACTGTTCTGTGTGTGTGTGTCTTGGGGTGGGTGTAGGTGTTGTTGAGACTTCTCCACCTTCCCTGCACCAGTGTTGCCCTGGGAGCAGTAGTCATGGAGCTGCTGGACTGAATGCATACAAGCAGGCACACCAGGTCAAAGACACGCTCAAATAGGCTTCATACACATGCTGCTGATTTCAAGTACAGCTGTTATTTTTCATTTTTTGAATAATTTCACTGAACTACCAGATTCCTGAAAAAATGAATTAAGAGTACTGTGGATTGTTCTATTTTCAGGCCTCAAGACAGATCACATAAATTGCTATAGAAAACCTAAAGGGCCAGTAATGTTAACAAAAAAGAGAGAGAAGGATAAAAGGCACAGCATACTGTGTTATAATGGCAGGTTGAAAGTCAACCATATTGACACTTAGGAAATAGAGTATTTGTTCTTTGAATGTCCTTCTCTTCAATGAGCTTAATTAACAAAAACCCATCATCCCTGGATGAAATCTTTGTGACAAAAAAGAGCTAATGCTAACTTAGCTTGATGTAACCAGTATTGCATCAGTGTTGCTGAACAGGCTGGCTACACCCCTTTACAGCAAACCAGCCACTTTGATTTTTTCTAAGGAGGATCAAAGTTGTGTCAGTGTTTATGAAGCTCCCCTAATTTGTCAGTTAAAGGTAATACATTTTATACATCTTGTTTCTTTTCAAATAAATGTACCAAAACCAACAGACTGTGTAGTCTCAGCAAAACAATACTGGCATTAACTTTTGGATGTCATTTAATATTGTAAAATAATGTGTATTATCACTTTCAAAAATACCTGTTGGTTTACAAGAGAAAAAAAAAATAAAACAAATATTTCGTTTTTTTTGTCCTTCACAGTATTCAGTAGGTTAATTGAATGGTTTTAAAAGTGCTGTGTGTTACTCATTATTTTTACTGGTCTTTTTCACTATGAATGTCAACAGATTTCCAAAAGAACGCGATAACTCCGTTTTTTATGAATGTAGTGCATTAAAGTTGTAAAAGTTTTGAGCATTCTTTCTTAAATGGAAATTACTGACAAATTGTGCCTGCCTTTGATTGTCTATATAAAAAGGACCTTGTGAAGAACATGCAGAAAGCACTTCCAATGGTGCCTGGCTTACATTTGAAAATAGAAAGAAAATTTCATGCATTGACTTTTCCTCAACACATTTTCTCAATAAAAGCATCCCTAAGTGCATCATTAACTCTGCAATGAGGTTCTATAATTCAAAACAGGACAGGCGGAAAACCTCTTCAGTTCAAAAGTACTACGCAATTGCCACAAGGATAGTGTATACTGTGCACACAGGTGGAACCTTGCATGCTAAAGCTTATCCTTTGGCAGCATTGTATGTGTTAGGTTAGAACAAGCTGAGAAGATGTCAGCAAGCTATCATCACCATAATACCTCAGAAATCTCATACCTGCACCACAGACAAACAGAAAAACCCTATATACAGAATATACTAGAACAGATGCCAACATAAAGCAAATAATAACTATGGAGAATGTGACCTAAATAAATCACCAACTAAACCCACTCATTCAAGAGCAGACTTTTAAAATGCTTTAAAAAAAAATAAGAACATAAAAAACCACAATATTTGACCACAAGCATCATCTGTGGCATAAAATCCCCTGGACTGTTTGTTAAACAGCCGTTTGCACTGACAACAACTCAGCACAGATGCAGTATAAATAGACAAGATCCCACCTTTTTGACTTGCTGCCAACTTCATGAATTATAAACAGAAACCAGGATTTAAAAATTGGACCACAAAGCATCTACAGCCTGCTGCAGAAGCCATTGCCAACTTCATATTTTCCATCATTTCAACTCATCTTTTTTAAGATTCATGCACATTTGATTCAGAGGATGCTCTCTAAGTTTTCCTGTAGGTCAGTCTTCTCAAGTTAAGCCACTGTGTGATAGGTTGTCGAGGGAGAGGGGGTAAAATTCCCAGATTTGTGTTATCATAGCCACACCTTAAGGAAAGTGATGACCTGGCTGTTTGTGTGTATGGTGTGTGAGAGATGGCACCCCGTGGCAGGCATATTTATCTGTACAACACTATGTATGTTATTTTACTAACACTGTTGTGGCAGAGGAGGGAGTTGGACACATTTCTGCATCTAGTGAGAGTGAAGGAGAAAGAGAGAGGTTTTGATTGAGTGCCCGCTGAGGTCCCATCAGATGTGGCTTAAAGGAATAAAGGATTCATTTGAAGGAGGGTGAGAAAGATTACATACAGTCCTCACATCTATCCAAATCCCTTCCAAATCCCTCTACATCACACTTATCAAGCCACAAGCAGCGCGCTACACTAACTCTCATTGGTCTTATCACAAGGCTACCATGTATCATGATTGTCTAGTGGAGGTGTAACTTATTCCACAATGGCGCAGCGAGTCTCAATAGGTTACTGGGCGCACCCACATGTTTCTGAAAATGTCAAACTTTAATCACAGAGGTATTTGAAGAAAATCCCACAACTGGTCATCACAGGAAATCCACCCCTTCATTAAAGCAGACAGGAAACGTTATGAAAGAAGTCATATTATTTAAAAATCTTACTACACAATTAAAGTTGAGAACAGTGTTTGCAATGAACATTTGTTAGACAATGCATAACACAAGTGCTGGTAAACACTGTGAAACAATTTTCTAGGCATATAGCCTTAAGCATGTTCTCTGTCTTCAGGGCACTTCAGCTGGGCAAGCATTTTAGGTGCCTCATATTGATTCATGGTAGTGCACATCATGTTGGCCATCATGGCTCCTGCAGTCTGCAGCAAACAACCCTGCATGTTTAGGACAGCTGCCATGCAAAATCTCATCACAGTTGTCAGAACACAGGGAAAATACCTTAAATAAGCATGAATGTTAGTTCGTAGAACTGTTAGTCATGTGCTGGTGTTGATTGTTAGTTGTAAATTATGCTGGCTACTTATTTCCCAGACCTAGAGTTTCTTTAAGATGTGACACACAGGATGACAAGATTACAAGATGGGCTGTGACACATGTGTTGACAAGAACATAACAGTGAAAAACAAACAACACATAGTGTATGTGTGTTTGAAAAGTTACAGTATATAATAAATATATGGAATGGTCTATGAAACCCTCATTGTAGACAAAACTGGTGCAGAAGCATGTTGCAGATTGAAGACCTTCACCTCTTAACGGTGCAAAAAGCATTGTCAAAGCATGAAATTCAGGTCCCTCAATTTCATCCTATCAAAATATAATACTATATTGCATCAAAGTGTTTCGCTTTAAGGAAAAAGTACACTCATTAGTGCCACATGGATAATTGTATGCATTATTTGTACTTAACTGTTCATATAATTTATCAAGCAACATCACATCAAGGATTGTTTCAGCTGTAAGGAGTCATTGTTGGGGCAGATGTCACCCGTATTATTTTACTGTAATTTAAAGACGTTTGATCTGTGGATGATTCATCAGACAAAGAAGCTGCATATCACTCTGGGCCTTCTGGACATGTAAGCATACTACATGTCCAAAACAACTGATAGACTGAAAAAAAGTCATATCTGGGAGTTTATGTCATGTTAAGGGTTATAGTACGCCACAGTCATTATGTGATAGCAGCATTAGACAGATTTATGGTTAACTTTTTATGTCACTAACATAAAGCAGCTTAAAACATTTGACGTTTGATTATCGGTGGAGTTCAGACGTGGTCACAGATTGAAGGATTGAAAATATTGTACATCCTGTTGCCATGGCTGGCAGATAGCATAATAGAGTGAACAGCACTTATACAATGGCCTCTTTGCTTTTTTAACCCACATGTATGAGTATTGTTACCTTATTCAATCGATGTCTCCTGCCTCTCAAGGTTGTTGTATCATTGCAGATTTGTGCTGCCCTTCCGATTCCTTTTCAACAGTCTCTGCTGCCATGCAGTATTTATGTATTATTTACCCAGTCCTTTCAAAGAGTCCATGTGCTGCTCGCCCTCCAAGGCTAATCTAGTCGTTGTTCTCTATCAAGCTTCACTGCCAGCATGTTTTGCAATTCCCATGACCAAATTGTGTTAGCAAGGATTTACCACAGGAATGATAAACTACTGACCAGTGATGAAAATCAGTCATTGCCATAATCCTTCTAATTCTACGCTTTGCAAGAGGTGTGTACAGAGGTTGTGTTTTGACAGTAATAGAGGCAGACCAGTGAAAAGAAGCAAAAGAAAAAGACTCACCTCACCATGTAACCCAATAGTGCTCGGTGAAGAATGTGTCTTCGCTGGAAAAATAAATAAAGAAATAAGCCGCTCATGAGTTATAATCCCGACAGAGGGGGCATGAATTGAAATATCAAGAGGAGGGAATGGAGGAATATCTTTGCATGGCTTAGCCTATGTAAAGGGAGACAAAACACCTACATGCCATGGTCAAAATAAGGAAATCATTAGAGATGATGAGACTGTGCGTGGGCAAAGGCAGGGTGCATTTTTTTTAAAGGTCTGTCAAATTTACTGTTGTTTGAAAGGTCACTGTCTGGTGCCGGCAAGCAGCTGGGAGTTGTAAACGACCCTTCTTATCAAATGTTAATGCTGGCAGACCTCATGTCACATGCACCAGTGGAGGGAATATGTCTTTGAGGTCCTGCAGGTTCCATGGAAACAAGTCATTTCATTTACATGCGGAAATGCGACCAGCTAATTGCTTTTCGTGGAACATCAAATAGCACGATGGCTTTTTGTGTTGGGGGCCAAATGGAGGACTTGGGAGAGGGAAAGAAATGTAAGACCTCCCTAAGGGCTGTTGAATCAGTCTGTTTTCATCACCATATGTGTCATCCCTTTTTGTGAGCAGTAGACTCAAGGCCAGAGAAGATGGAAGAATAGTTTGTGTTATACAGATGGAGGTGGTTGTTGTTGTTGTTTTGGTTTAAAGTGGTTAAATTAAGGGTCATTTCTTGCATCTGTTAAAAAAAAGATAATAATAATGAAGGAATTATGACTATAGGCTTTATGCCACTGTAACAGGTGTGTTGCACACCTCCCCTATGTGGAAGTCATAGAAATAGAAATAAAATTGCAAAACATCATTTTGACAACTTTTAATTCAGAATCTAATAACTGTTTCTCCCCAGGGACCGGCTGTAAACATTATCACATAGACTGTGTCTGTTGCCATGTGTGTTAATGCCTGTGGACCACAAGGAAGAGCACTTACTGTCTGTTTACCATCTCAAGGCTGATAACATGATGTGACGGAAGCAGAGAAATTGATTTAATCTTCCACTGCGTGGCAATGAATGTTAATTTTCCAAGAAGATGTAATCTTTGCCACAAATGGTTTGTTATACACATTACTGTAAACCCTTCTGTTGAAGGGAATATGGCTGTTATCATTTCCCTTTTGTCCCAGCTGAAAGAGAGATCAAATGACTTGTGATTACAATGATAGGGTGTTATTTTCAATCCAAAAATGATGGAACCAGGAAATGTAGTTGGTAAATCCCCCAGAATTATTCATAAATTTAATGATATGCTCACCACATGGTATTTCACAAGACACAAAAATAAGACTTGTGTATGAATTCCCCCCTTTGTCCTTGAGAGCTATTAATAAGAGTAGCCTAAGTTCACATTAATGGGGACAGGGGATAAAAGTGAAACAAAACAAATAACACATTAAGGGCCCTCTGCTTTTGTATTTACGAGTGCCCTGGAGACACAAAGCATACTAATCACCCAAGCAAGGCCTGAACTTGTGTCTGGAAAAAGTAACAGTGTCAGTGGTAATTACACATGTAGACTACAGCTTGTCCAAACACAATTGAACTGCAAAATAAGGGGAGAGGGCTGCAAATGTGTATCCATTGGTTTCCTTTCTGTCCCCCCTCCACTACACTGTTTTGCTGTGCAGTGCAGAAGCCCCCCCAATCTTACTCTTTTCTCTCCTTCCATCTCTCCTCTTCTTCATGACAAGACTGCAGCAGCCCCATCAGTTTGAAAGGACAAGAAGTCACTACTGAAAGAGAATCCCCATTTAACACTGCCCCCTGCTGACTAGAAACAGAAAGAGCAGCTCAGTTCAGGCAGCAAAACAGAGATTGGAGGCACACACCTCCCTTGCTGTGTCCAAACATCCAACTTATTCATGAAATGCTTCATGAATACATACATTATACAAACTTTTAAAATGCCAGTAATACTGCATAAAATATACAGCAAGTGAAACTGTTAAAGCTATTAATACAGCTCATGAGCAGTTTATAGATTGATGGTGTAAATAAAATGCATTCATGTCTGCTTATCTGGCTTGTGTACATGGACACACACTTCAGAATTCACTTTAATATATTTGACAATGTGGAGATGGCGTGCAGAGAGTGGCAGAAAAAAGGTGTGGGTTGATGTTGCACAAGAAGTGTGAGAAGAGAAAAAGACAAAAAGAAGCAACTAAATCATCTGTCAGCCCTTCATTGTAATTGTACTGGCCATGTCTTTGCTGTATAGGATGTAAATGAGCTTCAGGGAACCTTGTGTGTTCAGACTATGTTTGAGCCCTGAAAGAGTGCCTCCTCAGACAACCTTTACAGGATAACTGATCAAACACGACGAGGTAAGAGTGGAGAGAGTCAGTAGAAAGGAAGAAAAACAAGTAAATTTGCTGGCACAACATGCTGAAATTGGTGCTCTTCTCCACCCGCCCCCCCACCCCCTCCTCCTTCCAACCCCCCATCCCCCACCCTCACTGCTATTCTCACCTCCATCCCAATCCCAGCTCTTATTCCTCTCCACTCCCTCAATTGGTACTGTCCAGGAAAATAAACGATCTGCAAGTGCAGGCACAGCATGGTGCCAGAGTTAACTTAGCCAGAGTCGGAGAGATGTTTTAAATTATATTCACCAAAGGTCAGGCTCCCCTTTCTCACAGTCTCTGCCTGTCACCTCAGCTTTGTGTGTAGAATCCTTGCGTATTGATCGGGCGTCCGACAAGCACGTCCTCGGCAGCAAGCTGCTCAAATCACAGCATGCTGGCGTGAGGAGGCTCCCACACTGCGCCCAGATCACAAAGCGTTTGATAACGGAAAGGGGGGGTGAAAGAGGAGGAAAAGATAGGACGGCTGGATGTCAGAGAAAGAAGGATGAAACGGGGTGGGATGACAGAGAGGAAATGGGGAAGCAAGCATTATCTTCTGTATAAACTACAAATTGTTTGCAGAGAAACCTCCCCCGGATGTATGAATCTTTTTCTTTTCTTTTTTTAGAGCTTTGAAATTCTGAATGCTCTATCCTCCCCTTGCTTTTCTCCCTTGTTAACCAAGGCCAAATCACAAGCCCCCATGTGTAATTTCTCAACAATGCTTCTGGCCGCTTGGCTTGATGGCTCAATGTTCCCTCTATGACATATACTGCCTCAAAGGGGGGTCTGCGCTTTTATTCTGCTCAAACTTGATACCAAAGCTGTTCAAACACTGAGGCTTTTCTTCTATACAGATTGTGTGTGTGTGTCTGTATATGTGTGAGAGATAAAACAATGTCTCCAAGCACCATTTAATTTTTTTTATTTTTTTTCCATCCATTTTCCATACCTCACCATTTGCTGCGTTTTCTTGTCTATTCATTCCTTTTAAATGCACCTCATGTGACCTTGTGAAGGAGTGTTGGTGGTAAGTGAAATATGTTTTCACTTACCACGAGAAATTAAAAGATCTCTGAAAGGGAACAAATGCCATCTTTATATGGCAGGCCCTATCAATAAAGTTGCTATTGATCCTCGTCTCTTTATCTGCAACTCTAGTTCCTGTGTGTGCGTGTATGTGGAGGACATTAATCACAGTGCCCAGTATTTGTGTGGTCACCATGGATCTTTACAAACAGCCGCTTGGGATACAAATAGGCTGAGCGCTTGTTGAATTAGTGCCTTTGAGTTGCCGGCCTAAAGGAAGACTCCTGTCCACTTGTGTGTGAATTAGCAATTGATTGCTGCCTTGTGTTGAGCTTGCAGACAGTGAGTGCCAAAGGATAGAATTCCTGAGTGTGCAGGAATGAAAAAGTCTGCTATCACAAACAGACATTGGATTATCAAAAGAAACTTAGTTTCTCTTAAAGCCTTTGAACTCTCATTTTAGTTCAGTTCACACTGAGAGCAACAGCATGCTTTTAATATAGCATTTGATTAATCAGTTAAATTCATCATAAACAGTGCACTCCTTGTTCAGGGCTCTACCACAAGATCCTCCCAGGCTCATCCGTTTCTTGGGTGCTTGTAGCCAGATAATGAACAACCTCAACAACAATAGAGCCAAATTTAATCCTGTTGGTATGCTCTATCAGCGCACAATGAATCAGTGCAAAATATGTCCTATTATAATATTTATAACAACACACAAGGATCCATATTTTTTTCTCCACATAGCCTTAAAATTAACTTTAGTATATGTACACAATGAGCAGCAGCTTGATGGTTCAGTGTATTGCTTAAGGGCAGTTCAGTGAGATGTCGGGCAACATGTTGCTTTTTCCTGCCATCTGCACATTCAAGTTAATCTGCCAAATGCAACATGCCTTCTATTACACAGATCGTTTCAACAACAACAATGATGTCCATTAAAAACTATATCAAATGTAGGCCAATTACATTATTGTAATTATTTTTTAAGTTGAGTACTTAAATATGGTTGAACATAGGATAAAAAATAGGATGAAATTCCCTGCTTAATCCAGTATATACTGTGTAATCAAAGTTTACAACCTCTTCAGAATCTGCACCCAGTAACACTGAGAAGACTCCATGTAGGGTTCTTGGAGGTGAGCATGGCTTTGATGAGTGAAGGAATAAAAATGACAAACACAAGCACTACTCTCTAATGCCACCATGTGGCAATATGAAATAGAGCGTCTGAGTGTCTAATCACTGCTTCAACAACATGATAGAACACTCTCTACTGTGATTCATACATTTTAAATTGTCACTAAATCTCTCTCTGAATCTGTGCCCTGCATGTGTTTGTTGAATGTAATTCATTACAAATTCCTATTCATACTGTAGATGCTCTTATTGATCAGTGATCAAGGACTGTGAGAAATTCATATACTGTATCACCTGTCTCATTTACAGAAAATCTCTAAGCAGCTTTGAAACATATATTAGAGTATATTTAAGCTATAAGTGGGGCATGCCTTTATTGTTTTTCTTCTTCACTCACACAGTGTGCAGAGAGATAATCAGTGCTGTAATGGGCCCCCAAATTAGGAGGGAACAGGTTGCCAGATTAGAGCCGAACACTGAGCCAACAAAGGGTTTTAGGAGAGGGGAAGGGAGAGTTGATGAAGGAGCAGCCATAGAGCAACAGAGAGGGAAAAAGTCATTGGGAGAAAGAAAAGTGCTAGCAGATAGTTTTATTCCTTAATTACTGCCCTTGTTAACCTCTCTCTAAAACTCTGTGTCTGGTTTGTGTGCAGGTCAGCACTACAAAGTGTCTGGATGAAGAGCAAGGACAGTTTAATCAAGCTGCACAATAGAGTATTTCTGCCGTCAGGTTCTCCCCTTGCTGTCTTTTCTCTAGATGAAAACTTTCCTCACATCACTCTTGTTTTTGAAGATAACGATGATGGGAGAAAGACAAGAGGTTATGTGAATAGCACTTATCATTATCTCCTCTGTGCAGTGAGGGTTTTTTAGGCTTTCAAACCACACCTTTTTGGTGTCAATAAATCTCCAACACAGCCTGTTATTCTCACCTTCTAATCTGTGACATAAAGCAGCAGCTGCACTGCAGTGAATCATTAGTTTAAGGTAAAAAAAATTTCATTTGCCAGACCTGTATTCTGTTGTCTATAGTTCATCTGACTTTTATGCATGAGGCTGACTCAGCACCACACTGCACCCTGTGCTGAAAATGTGACCCCTAACACACTAATCATGACCCATCATATTGTGTTCACTTCATGTTGCAATACAAGTGGGAGAAAAGGAAAAAAAAAAATATTTTTTTCTGGAGGAAAAGTACACTGTGTCCCGATAGAACATGTGATCAGAGATAAAACTCTTGTTATCAGCAAGATAGCACAATAAGGTATACACATGCACTGGCCTCCACACTTCAAATGGCATGATTTCTGTACACACATCTGTTAGCAGGAAAATAACATGTTCTGCAGTGTTTAGGCTGAACTAAAAGGTACATTTTCAGTTATTAGTGCAACAATGCCTGTAGCAGGTAGCACTAAATATATTATACTAATTCTGATGCACATTTTAATTGATTTATGCTATCAGTCCAAAAATATTGTATATTCTAGTCTATAAATTACTACTTTTGTTTTATGGTATATTGACTGCTAATGTAAATATGTACAATAGATCCAATAATGCCATTCAACAGGGATTCAGATATTTTTTTAGCACTTCACATCTACAGCATGACGAAATCAAATGATACAGGTCGATAGTAAATGTGTCTGACTCAGACTAGTCTCAGTATACAAGAATGATGTGTTGAAGGAAATCAAACAACTTGTCAAAGCAAGAAGTGGAGGCACCAAAGCAGCAGTAGCTCATCACACATCCTGACATTTGATGGAACAAAAGACTACATCTTGAGGGTATTTTTGAAAGAGACTGCTGAGACTGAAAGCAGGAGATTTTTTCATTTTTTTCATTGCTACACACTCAACTTCACATATTCAACTCTGTTTTATTTTAGCAAGTGTAACTATCCTATCTATT
>JAVQJX010113070.1:0-11001 GCA_036025115.1 Ambassis agassizii | reverse complement strand
TGTGTGTGTGTGTGTGTGTGTGTGTGTGTGTGTGTGTGTGTGTGTGTGTGTTTGGTCAACTCTCCAGAAACTTGGAGCCATTTTAATATCAACAATGCAGCCAAGTGTAAAAAAAAAATAATAATAAAAACCCCAAAACATGAGAAATGTTTCCCCACAAAAGGGTCATGCAAGATTACAGGAAAACCGGAGGACTGTCGAAATATACTTGAATAAAAGCAGACATACCATTAGTCGGATGCCTGGCAAACGACACAGAAAATCTCTTTACTGGCGGCATAGACAACAGCTCTGAGGAGATAAGAGAGGTAACTGGTATTACTGAAACTGCTGGTATCTGTATCTGCCTGTTGGCCTTTGGGTGTCTGAGGGGGGAAAAAAGAAAGATAAGAAATAAGAGACTTGGCCTGTTGATTCATCCGTGTTTGCCAACCAACATGCGTCACAATGAGGGCGACCTCTGAATAAACAAAGAGGAGATCAGAGGAAGTGGATGAAGTACATGGTGGACATTCGAACAGTGAACATGCAGGAATATCATATTCACACAAAGGTGGCAAATTTAACTCATACACGTGAGTTCCATCCATCCATACCAATTGTGATATATTGCCATTCATAGTTATAGACAATAAGCAGCTGAAATGAGCAGCTTATGCCACTTTTAACTGTACTAGTGCCACTGCAGAAATAGAGCCATTTTTATAACAATTTGTACTAAAACATCCGTAATTTTGCTCAACCTCACTATATAAGAATAAAACTTGGCAAAAATATTTTACTATGCTTTGATATAGAATTAAAGCTTCAATGCTTCATTTCAAAGAAATCTTCATTGTAAACGTGAATTTTTATGAGACAAATAAAATATTTACTCCGAGCCTGTGGCATATACACTGATACGTACACATCTAAAGAAAAATGTTCCCTATATTATGACAGATCAAAATTATTCAAGTAGACCTCGTCGTTACAGAGATAAACTCTATTCATTTTGGGTATGGGGCTTAAAGGGTTAAAATCAAGTTGTAGGGTCTAAAAGGTATCTAAAAGTTAGCCTGCTAACCAGCTAGCTGCAGACAATATTTTGACATGGTGATTTGTGTGCCATCCTCTGGTTAATTTTTCTCCTGGATTATCCAGAATATAAATTGGGATTTTGCGGACGTTTTATTCCTTACTCTCCTCTTTCCTTTATTTACATTCAGGTCTTTTTAAACAGAAACAACTGATACTTCTACCAAAGATTGACTGCAAATCACACCTCTAATAATACAACAGGTGGTGCTTCGGAGCACATCTGACAGATAAACATCCTCTCCAGCTTGAGGGCTTCGTCTTTGCTGACACTAAAGGATCATTTGTTGTCCTCTTACTGCCGATTTCCTTCGAATAACAGCACTGACGTCAGCCCAGACCTTCACCTGCCTCTCAGACAGCAGCACGTGGCATGATGTAACAGAACAGAGAAGGGAAAGCATCTGTTTGCAGCCTTGTAGTCAGAGTGACACCCAGTGGGTAAACTGAACTACTCTGTTTTAAACCTGCAGTGGGAGAAAAAAAAATCCCCACACTGTTCAGAAGCATAACAAAGATACACATTACTAGTAAAATGATCTTCTGCGGATTTAACCTGATGATGTGTTTTTTATGTTCGGAGGAAAAACAGCTGTGACCATGAGAATTCTATCCAGCCCAGATGTTTTTTGGGTAATTAAACCTGCTGTAAGGACCCCTGGTGGCTGTAAAAACAGCTTGCTCATACTCACAGCTACCAGGGAGGGAACATGAGACTGGGGATCCTTTTAAAGTGGATTATTGGATCTTCTGTTGCAAATAACAGGCTGAGTATCTTAATATAAGGATTACAGTGAATTGTAATTCATTAAAAAAAACACAATATTCTGGCTTTTAGACATAAAGAGTAATGTGGATTATGAAATGAATATGCATATAAATATATTGCACCACAACATGCACAGAGAGAACATTACTAACACATTTGAACCCAAGGAGATAGTGATGTGATCAAGTGAGTAGTCATGCTGATGTGGAGAAGTATTGATCTGTGGTAATTGCAGAGCAAGTCTGCATGCTCAGCATCTGCTACACAGTCAATCACTGTGCTGTGCCCTCACCATACGCATGTAGTAAAATCACAAAAGAAATGTGATGCAGCATATTGAAACTGCTGCAGCTTTGTTTTTGGAAAAGAAAAATAAAAGATCAGAAAAAGTGATGAATTCTGAATGTCCCTCCAAAAAAAAAAAAAAAAAAATCAAATATTGTGAAGATTAAAAGAAGAAAAAAGAAAGTTTAGAGAGACTGGAAAAACCCCTGTCCCAGAGAGGAGGACAGACACCACAGTGAACATACCAAACACGCCAATCTGGCACGGCAGACTGCCAGGGGACAGAGGTGGTTTTCGATGGAGGTGGTGGTGCGTGCGGACGTAGTCCCGCAGGTTGGGGGCGCTACAGGACACCCCGAGGGCAGAGGCACTGAAGAGGCCAGAGCAGAGCGAGCCTGTGTGAGGAGGAGCCGGGGGGTGGGGGTGGGGTGCAGGGTGGAGTGGAAGGGTGAGTACTTTTTAATTACACACCATGCCGTTAACACACATCCATCTCAACGGATGTGTGAAAACACTGTAACAAAATCAAGTTTCAAATAAAAATATTCAGATCTACCGATTATCAGGGGTTTACTACTGGAAAGGCTGCATGCAGGAAACAAGGTTTTCACAACAGAGACCTGTATGTGTGTGCATATGTAAACAAGGGCATGCCACTAATAAGAATAGTGTAAGAGCCTATTCTTAACTGTTCTAAAAACAGTACAACAGCTTGCTGACGGAGGTTCAAACCGACAGCAGCTGTTTGTGTGACCTGTGCAGTCAGTGTTGGTGGTGATGAACAGAGGATCCCTCAGCAGCCTCTCACTTACTGCACACCCTGTTAATACCCAGAGGCTTTATCAACATGGAGATTGGACATTTGAAGTCCCAACCAACTACTGCTTTCAGAGTTGTTATAATTAAGCACAGAGTGAGTGATGATCTGTGTGCACCCGTACTGCACCTCTTCTTTGAACTGTTGTTTAAACATGATCAATCTGAAGCGGTGTAACAATAGACGTCTTTGACACCTCCAGTGAGGCACATGTGACAGAAATTGTTTCCACCCAACGACTTCACACTCTGTTCATGCTTTTCTCCACACATTTCATGCTTGTGTGAGCGTCATCATGTTAGCGGGTTGCTGGAGGTTACATGCCCTTGATAACACACTATTAGAGAAAAAGAATACTTCCAAGGGTTCATTTGGGCAGATGTTATATTGATCATTACTCATCATGATATCTCCTTCTTCTTCATCGAGTTCAAATAATTGACTACTTCTGTAGCGTGTAAATCATAATCATCTTTGAGAGTAAATAAAGCAGTTCATTTAAAAATAATATTTAATATTTAACCTATTTTGCTTTTTTCTGTTGAATCATATAACTTCAGACTAGGCACTGTATGGCTTTCCAAGGCCATACCTCAACTACACATGTATATTTGAGACTTTTCAATGTTTTTAATTATATGAAAAAAAAAAAACTTTTGAAAGAATTTGTTACGGCCCCAGGCCTCTATGGTTGTTTCTGGGTTTTGTTTTCTGTGGTTCCTCCCTCTGGCTGTATGCAGTCCGCCCCATGTGCCTCTCATTTTATGCTTTTTGATTCTGTGGTGCCTAGTCCCGTTCATTTGTGTGGTATGATGGCTAGCGATGTATTTGTATTAATAGTTGCAACTTATGATTTGTTAAGCCTTTGATTTTATTATTTTGTCGTTTGTTTCTATTTACTTTGTCAGTTAAATAATTTACTACATCTGGTTATCTTACTTCCATCCCTTGCAGAGCTGGGTCGTAACAGCATTAAAAGTCTGCTAATAATATTTCATTAAAAGAAAAGCATTAAATAACAAAAGTACTGTTAGTGTTTGAGCCTAATGATCCTCACATTTCCCGCAGATGCCTCTGAAATGAGAAACTGACACACCTGCAGTATGTTCCCTGATGTCTCTGTGTTGTCACCTTATCACCAAGAGGATATACCAGTTCGTCTTTGATCATCATGTGACACCAGAGATCCTGCAGTTGCTTGTGAACACAACTCCTCTCAGCTGACCTCTTAGCTACATAGTTTAGAGTCTGATCCAGTTTGGCTGCTGCTACTAAGCTAAGCTGGGGTGGAAGCTATGTGACGATCATAAAGAGGAGGGGGAAGGGTGGCGATAGAAAGAAAAAAGTCAGGGAAATAAAAACAGATTTAGAAGAGAGAGTGGAAGGTGAAGTGAGTGAAAAGTCATAGCTTGTGATGAGGAAGAGGATCAAAGATAAATGGACTGTGAAGTCAGTGTGTCCAGCACACATACAGAACACACACTCTCCCACACACACACACACACACACACACACACACACCAAACAAAGAGATGCCCACCTAAGCCACTGGTTGGTTTGATCTCAGGAGACTGGCGTGAACACGATTGGAAGAGTCGATGTGATGCGCAGCCTTTGGAGGAATGGGTGGGAGAGGTCTCAGAGAGGACCTGAGAGGGGCCATGAAGACCAGGGGTTAAGACTCAGATGGTTACCTTGGTAACAGGGACCTGATGCCTCCCATACATTACAGTTGTATCCCATTACAGTTGTGATAAAAGTTACATTTTACCATCAGAGACACACAAACATCGTACCTCCATGGAGCCTGTCTTGCGGTTGCGGATCATGGGGGACCTTCGCTGAATGTTGATTGGCTCTGAGACAGGAAGTGCTTGATCTGGTTGATCCTGAGAAAGGTCCTCCAGACTGCCCTGATTGGGCTTTTTGTCTTGATTCTGAGCAAAAGAGACTTTTTGTTTATCGTCTAGTTATACTAGTTGTTAAGCTTGCAAACTTGTCGTGCAACAAGAGCTTGTCAAGATGGCCAATTGTCCCTGTAGTGTATTGTTATAGAGGTAAAGCAGTCAAAAAACTGTGGCTTGTCACACACTGGTAAACACTGCAACAACATAATGAGCTGCACACAGAAAAAGGCAATGTTTATATAGTACATATGCACACAGAAAACATCTGATGTTGACTGGGACAAAAATGCACGGCACAACAGATTTAAACATGAGAGTCACACCAACACACACACACACATCTTCACACACCTCTGAGGAGGCCGGTCTGAAGCCAAAGCCAAGAGGAACGTTCTCCTCATCATCACATCCTTTGACTCCTGGACTGAAGTGAAGCTCCACGTGGAAGCGCTCCTCTGAGGACGGGTCCTGCTCACCACATATACACAAATACAGGTCTGTGAACAAAGATGCGGCTGGATGGAACAATGCATGTCAATACATGCTGCTGCAGGCCGACCTTATTGTTGTCTTCATACAACATGATGACTATCTGAGTCATGTAGTTGAGTTCAGTAACGGCACTCAGGTAGTCCATCGCTTGTTTCCACTGCTGGTCTTTCTCCTCCTGATACAACATGTAGTCAAGAAATAGCATGTAAGATCCAGCCATCATCAGAATAATAAAAGGTCAGAGGTGACGAAACCATTGCCTACATTCAAAAGTCCTCCATAGCGGAAGATGCTGAGCAAAGAATGAACGTGGCTCTCACTCGTGAAGTAGAGGCGTGTGCGGACATGACGACCAGGAGACATCACACCCCGAGAATACCTGCACACAGGGCCAAGCTTAATACACAGCATCGACTCTAAACCAGCCATTCATATGATATACAGTATAGTGTGTAACACTCATGGTGTGTATTCTCACAGGGGATGCAGCTTATTGACAGCCTCATCCTCGTGGGTCCTCTGCAGGTCCAGCTGAATTTTCTTCATCAGAGGAACACAGTATGCCTCTGCAATGTCCAGTTTTTCTGCTTTGCTGATGCCATATTCCTGATACAACAGAACAAAGAGCTATTCACACACTTTTATCCACATCTCTGCATGCTGGGGGGCGGATTGGCACCTCAATTCGGAAGAATATATATAACGAAGACGGGGATGTAAACACAGTGAATATATTCACTGCTACAGTGTTTCAGTTGTTACGCTGCATTTTGATTGCCAAAGGGAGAACAGGAGGCCTCACAAATGGGGGTGAAACCCATGACATAGTGCTATAAAAATGATCTCTCTAATATATCACCAGACTCCTCCAAATTTCTACATAACTTAACACATTAAATGCACTTCTTTGATAGCTCTAATATAATAAATAATTCAGTGCAGATAAAGGCAGAGAAAAGTGATTGTTCTGCATTAACCTGTGGTATGACAATGTCAGCCAAAGCACGGGACAGTCTGAACAGCTCCAGTGTGTCCTCTAATCCCACTGAGGCGTTGTGCTGCGAGTCATATTTGATGCAGTCATAGATGTCCGGGATCTTGCTGATATCGTAGCGCCCGTTCTTCATGTGGAAGTCTCTCTCCAGCTTGGACCAGCGCTGCAGCATCAGCTCCAATGTCTCACTGTGATAAAGCTGCAAGTCTGGTGAAAAACATTTGACGAATATATTATCTAACTTTTTCCAAAGTAGAACATTTAGATTGGATTTTATTTGTTCTCCACCTGCAGACTTGGGGTCCTCCAGTCTCTTTCGTATCTGGGAAGTGAGGCTCTGGATGAGAGCGTACACCTTGTCACAAGTTTTGACAGGATTCTCAATGACTTTCATGGAGTTCACCAGTGATGGACTGTCTGTCGGGGCCAACTGAGACACAACAGAAACATAACATTGGACTCCAGTCAAAGTGACTTCATTTATTTCTATATATACACATACACATGTATATTTATCAAGTAATTTAAATCTTCATGTGATGACTTGATATAGAACACCTTCTGGTAGGCCTCGGCTGTAAACTCCTGGTCCTTCTGCATGATCTCGTGCAGCCTGGCCTTCACCTTCTGTTGGCAGTCAGTCAGAGAGTCGCTGTCACTGTCCAGCAGTCCGTTCATGTTGGCACTCTTCACCATCTGAACCAGGATTGGTGTCAGCTCGCCCTCCAGCGCCAGCAGACCCTGCAGGGACACCATGTGAAATGTGAAACATATTGTTGTCATCAGCTACATGTTCATTCGATGCTGTGGTGGCAACATTTTTCTGCTACAGCGTTAAGAGTCATAGAATTACCTTGGCAAAAGCAGCAGCAGTCATCTGCACCCTGCCTTCGTCAGAGGCATAGATCTTCAGGTCGTGGCGATAAGTGCTGTGCAGGCGAAGGAGGCCACAGCCGGGAAACCCAGCATAGTCACCTGAAGGTTTGCACACGGAGTGGAGCATAACAATTAACCGGACTCTTTACACCACTGAGACATGCCGCACAAAAAAATGTTAAGAAACAAAGTCGGTGAAGTAATTAACAGCAAAAAAAAAAAAGAAAAAAAAAAAGAAAAGATGTGCTGATTGTACCCAGAAGTAGCAAGAATTTTCATTAAATGTAAACACACAGACAATACAGCACCTGTGCAGGTGCAACATCACTTTCAGTTCAAATGCACGGTCCACATGATGCTTTGTAAAAAAAATTTTCACATGGCTCATTTCTTATGGTTTAGGCTATGGATATGATGAAATGAAAGTGAAGTGAAAAGATGTTGAGTAAAACCCCAAAATTAGTGAAGACAGCTCCCCTGCAGACAAGATCAAATAGTTTAGATTACCTATTTGGACAAGAACAAAAAAAGTCGTTTAACATGCTGAATAGCCATCAATTAATGCAGTCGTCGGAGTGGATGCATTCTAACGCTACAGATCAAGTCACACTGATGCTTCATGCATTTGTCTTTAGTGTACAGCCAGGTACCTGATGACAAAGATACAGAATGCACTGAAGACTGGTTCTAAGTTTTAATCCATTAGTGTGAGATGATCCGCGTTAGAACACCAAAACTGCTGTCACTTTAGCTGCCTGTGTATGCATGAGAAAGTGACCAACACTGCGGTGGATCACCTCAGGAACACATCCACAAAGACACAAACAATCCATAGCAATCTCCATGTAGGAAAAAAAACAACAACAAGGGCTAGTGTGACTAGGTGTGAAATTAAACAAAATCATGATGAGATGAGGAGAGATCAGAGCACGTTAGTGAACGGAGCAACAAATGCGCAGAGATGAAGAGAGCAGTGGAAGAGCAGTGATATCCAGGAAACCCTTCTCTTACCAATAGGGGACTCACGGCCAAGGGACCGGCGATTACCGGCTAGTAGTTTACACAGTGCAACAACAGGTAAGAAGAGAAGAGCAGAGTTAATGACAAAACTTTAGGTGGAGAAAGAGGTATGAGAACAGTAGCTGGGATGAGAAAAATTGCTTTCTTTTCATAAAAAAAAAGAAGCAACAAGGGGACAGGTGGCATCCAAAGGAGTTGAATCAAGGTGGCATCTTATTATTCTATCTACATCTAGTTCAGCTTGTTTTTCTGTGCAGTTTTGGGAGGTGTTCTGCATGCACTGTAGAACAAAGCATTAAGACAGGAAAGGCTGAACAAAGCTTGTGAATGCATGACACAGAAGGAGTGCTCAGTTAAAGGCTGCAGGTGAAGAAAATCCTTCATGTGACAGGTCTTCTGGTGAAGAGGGTCAGTGTAGATGTGCTTTGTGTGGTATTCCTGAACCAAAACTCCACAATAAAATGTAGGAAAAATACAGCTGCATCTCTGTCTGAGGAACTTTGTACACTGGGTAATGATGTACCTAAGTGTGCTCAGCTGTCTGCACCCAACAGTGACATAGTGCTGCCCACACAAAGTAGTTTGGTTCATCATTACTAAATGAAATTTAAAAAAAATGCAATTGGGAGAATAAAAATGTTCAGCATGCATATATATTGTTGTACCATTTTTTAAGCAGACAGCAGTGAATAGGATGAAAAAAGGCCCAGTGGCTGCTGGGAAATCTGGTTTGTCAACTCTGGACAAACCATCTGGACACTAATTTGGTTTGAGAGTCTGCAGGTCTCCCACTGTCTGTGCTAAAGACAAATATAGGAAGGCTGGCTGGACTGTACAACCAATCAGTAACTCTGAAATATATTTTTTGTATTTAAAGACATGGAAGACCTAATGTGACAACAGAGTGAAAGTACGCTCCTTGTATGTGTGTGCGGTTGGTACCTTGACCTCCAGGGTACATGCAGCGAAAGGCTCTGCCCAGCTCCTCAGCCTGAACCCGGCCTGCAGGTGTCAGCTCTCCGCCCCACTTCAGCACCAGCAGCAGAGACGGACTGTCCTTCTTAGAGTCTGGAAAAAACAAATACATAGAGTTACTATATACTCTCATATCCCACTCCCTCTTTTTACCCACTAACCAAGCCAGCCATAACTATTGTTTTTCTATTTTATACAAAGACTTCGCTTTGTCTCTGGGATTTCAGTGCAACTACTGGTAGATGCACCAACAAAAGACATCCAAAATGGATTGGAATACAGACTTGAATATTTCTATAGTCTACTTGATGGTACTCAAACAGCTTGTCCCTCAGGTAACTTAGGGTTCAGTGTCTTACCCAGGGACAATTTTAGATCATACTAGCTATGAAGGGAAGAGATTCTAAGCAAAATTCATATAGAGACTGTTCATGGAAAAATTAAACTCATCTGAATATAATGTTTGTTTTGTATCATCTACTCTCATTTAATAAAACATGTGTTTGTACCTTCTTCTTCACTGGAGGCTTTAGGTTGCCCATTACGCAGATACGTAAGCTGGACTTTCCTGTTGATACCTGAGAAATGACCATACCTGGTGGGGATGAACACATGAACACACACACACACACACACACACATCAAGCAGACATAACATGATTTAATATGTAGACAAACAACCTCAAATTATCCCATCATCAAGAATTCTTTGCTTCAATGTTCAACATGACTTACATTCCATGTTTATAACAAAACAGGCTTAAAAGAAGGGAAAGAACAAGGCAATGACTTTTCAAACCTTACACACTGATCATACACACAAAACTACCAGTCACTCAGTCACATACTTTAGAGTTAAAAAAAACAGTAGCTCTAATGAAACTGTACATATGGTTTTAGTGTGAAGTTGTGTGTGTGTGTTTGTGTGAGATAGATAAAGCAAAACACATATCAGGTGCCTTCCACTGCCTGGAAAGTTAAGCTGTATAAAGAATTTGGCACATCCTGCAGACTAATGACCGCATGGTGCTCTCTAATAGGACAGGCAGCTGAGCCATGTGATGATGGACCCTGAACCAGGACAAATAACTGTGGCAGACAGCCAGTGAGTCTCACAGCACGTGGGAAGACCATACATAGAAATAAGACAGGAAGGAGGTCACTGCATTAGGATGGGGTTTTTTTTTAGCAGTATATGCCTAAAGAAATAATATATGTTGAATTAGGTGACTCTATACACAATAACATTGGAGATATTGAACAAAATAAAGATTCTATATCTTCAATTAAGATTCCCAGGATGCTACATTTTTGTGTTGCAATGGAAGAATTGACAAAAATATGCTCGATCATCACATATATGCTAAAGTGGATCACTTTCCTACATAGATAGATGCCAAATATTTATGTTTCACTGTTTGATTGGGTCCTATAAATGCAGAAATATAGAAAATTTGAAATTATTCACACACTTCTAAGCTGTATTTTCTTTATTTTCTCATACTTTTGAAAATCCATCCTCTCCACTATATCCTATATCATTTCAGGACATCTGACCTAAGCATTGTCTAGGTCTACCAACCTGTTTGTCTTAACTCCGGTAAATTACTAAAATGACTAGACACAGGAGGAAGGAAGACATTAGGACATTTTGAGACCAGCTGATATGTGGTGAGGACAGCATGCATACCACAGCACACACTGATTTACACACACAGAAACACAGTGAAATCATCAAAGACATTTAACTGTGTGTGTGTGTGTCCAGTGTTAATGGCTATAAAAAAAA
>JAVQJX010112976.1:0-10182 GCA_036025115.1 Ambassis agassizii | reverse complement strand
TCCATGAAACAAACAATGGTCAAACACGAGGAAACTAAACTGAAACAATGCTGGAACGCTCGGACAAACTTACACAGATCACAAGGTCACAAGACGAACTGGCAACGAAACAGAGAAGAGACATGACTTAAATACACCAGGGAACACACAGGTGAAACACATGAATGTAATCAGAAAATCAAGAGGGAACATACACACACACACACGGGAAACAATCAGACACAGGTGGAACACATTAGGGCGGGGCAGGTAATCAGGCAAGGGAAGAGACACAGGAGGGAAGGGAAGCAAAGACACCAGAAACGAGACAAGAATAAGGACTACAAAATAAAACAGGAAGGACAGGAATTGCCAAAATAAAACAGGAAGTAAGACATATCACGACACAGGGAAAACCACACAACAGAAGTAAAACAGGCACTAAAGTAAAACCCAAATACAAAGAAACCAGAAACACAAAACACAGAAACTAGACATTAGTAAACTCAAATACAAGAAAAACAGAAACAAAAACCAGGATCCTGACATTTAATTAGAAGAGGCCTGTGTTCATTGTCTCTTATTTTTTTCCACCCTTGCTTGTCCTCCTTTTGCCTTCACCCACCTTACTATATCAGTGCCTGTCACCATGGTTATACCCAGTAATGTCCTTGTTCCTCCTATCTGACATTTCATACTCCTCCATCACCCCTTCTCCATCCGGCTTTCCATCTCGCCACACAGGAATTACCCTGATTATGATTATAGCTGTGATCATAATGATAACCACACTGGCAAAATTGCACTCTTTCTCTCTCTCTCTCTCTCTCTCTCTCTCTCTCGCTCCTATCCAACACACAGGAGATTATGATTGACTGAAAAGGCTGCCTGCAAATGTTTCTCATTTTTTTCCTGCTTTTCCTCAGTCTCTCTCTTTTTTTTTATTTGTCTGTTGCTGTACTTCCCTTTGCTCCGTCCACTCATTACTCACTCTCTTCTCCAGCTCACCTTTTGTCTCTTTTCAGTCCTTTTCAATTTTCTGGCAGTCTTTCATCTCTGTTGTTGTGCTCCTTTCAACCTTTCCTGGTCCATCTTACCTCTCCCCTATCTCTCTCTCTCTCTCTCTCTCTCTCTCTCTCTCTCTCTCTCTCTCTCTCTCCCCTCTCTTTCTTTTTTTCCAGCCCTTATTTTCTCTCATCTCCTTGCGCCACTCATCCCCTATCCTGCTTATTCTTCTGTCACAAAGAAAGAAGATAAATTTGATTTTTAGCCATATTGCATTCAGGAAATAATTATAGAGTGCCCTTGCATCTTGAATACTTGAAGTGGACAACATGAAATGGCTCTGTTAGTGTTTTTTTTTCTTCTTTGTGTTGGCCCAACTTTAAAATCCCTATTTCTTACATGACGTACCTCTATGCAGGAGCCAACAGGAAGTGAGGAAGAAATTCATCAATTCAAGACACCTCATATTCTTCTTCCTCAGTCAGGTTGTCTAACTGCTCCTTCTACTTACTCATCCTTCCTGACCTGAGATATCATCTGTTTGAATATCACTTCTTTGTCAGTCTGTCTTCATTCTAATCTGTCACCTCCTCCTAATCTTCTTCAGCTATAAAAGCACAGGAATCCTGATCAGAAGCAGGCGTTCTCTGGGATTAAGAAGTTAGACATGGTGTGTTTATATGCTTGTCTCATACGTATGGCCACCTCATTGATGCTTTATTATGGATACTGTTTCATTCTATTTTCTTGTTGTTTGTCTTGAAGTGAGGAGTGGATTTAAGCTTCTTATCTCATTGTCAATTTTATAGATTGCATCAGCTTTTCACTGTCATATTTTTAAATGAATTATTAATTGACTGCCAAAATAAAAGTCTGCTGTCATGTTTGTTTTCCTGTGCAGGTGGCTGGGATGCCACTAAACATTATTTAGCTGTGCAAAGATTAGAGGTTTTCTTTATATATATAATATTTAATTATTCAATTTGCCCAGGTAATTAGCTCTTTGCAACCATTTACTATACAGTATCTGTTTGTGCCTGTGAGGAGCCTCACTAATACAGGTCCGAAGCATAAAAGCAAAGTGAAACATGGTGCTTAACCTCAGAGGATCCTAGATTATACATCTTGTTGGTTTATCAAGGATTTTTCAGGTCTGTTGACTTAAAACAATGGACATCTTTGACTTTGTTGGCCATGTGAGTCCTTAAGGTGAATTGTGATAATATAATGTGTTCACAAGAAACTATGTAATGAGCACAGGATAGTTTCTCGTGCACGCCAGACAGTTTCTCTGCACACCAGATATTATATTGTGCGCACCAGATGGTTCCTCATGCACACCCGATAGTTCCTCGTGCGCACCAAATAGTTCCTCGTGCACACCAGATAGTTCCTCTTGCATACCAGATGCAGTTCCTCATGCACACTAAATAGTCTCTTGTGCTCACCACATATATGAAGTCCCTGTAGGGGTTCAGTATTCCAAGCTGTTGTGAAATATTTTTTGGGATTGCATACATAATTTGGCTATTTTCCTACCTTTCCTGTATTATGATATCAAGTGGGATGGTCTGTGACTCTGACCACAGTACACAGTCCTGAGTGACATGGAAACTGCTGTAAGAACTCTGTGGTGTCTGATAATAAGAATGACTCCAAAAATCCAAAGAAAATGACCAATCACCATTTGACATTATGGCCTGAGTTAAGGCCATGTTTGCAGTGTCTACGTGTGAGGCAGACAAAATAGACACATTTTTGTCCTCAAATGAGCGTCTCGTCCTTGGAATGTAGATGAACTGCAGTGTCTTTGCTTGAGGCATTCATAAAACCAGTGATCCTTTATTTTTGACTGACATCATATTTGGCTAGGATCCCTTAATAAGCCAGACAAACGCAACATGTGTCACACAAATAACACCCAAGAGTAGTGCATTTATTATTGTATTATACAGCTCATGCATAACATGTAAAAATGGGAACAACTGTGCCCAGTGTGACGACCCCAGTGCAGGCTGGATGGTCTGCTTCTGTCTTTGCCTCCTCCCCTTTGTCTCCTTGATTGTGCTTTTCCTCAGGTATATCTGATTAAGGTGTCACCAGGTGTTGTCTGTTTGTCAGCCTTCTGCGAGCCAGGTCTGACAAATGGGGGCTCGTCCGGCCATCCAGGTTGGTTTGAAGTCCGCTTGGTCTGGTTTCTCTGGTTGAAGAGAGTTAAAGGTAAGTACTGTTTAGACACACATGGTCTGGGAGTTCCCTGATAGGCTCAGGACACGTTCTCTTTTGGGAGCGTGTCATTTTGTTTGTTCGTTGGCTTATGTGTGGTGGCCTATTGCAGGTGCACTGCACCTCCCGCTGGGTTTGTGCTTAATTCACCCGCCACAGAACTGCATGAAGACTAGGGTCCAGCTGTAGTTAGTCTTGTGGTTTGGTAGCTAGACGGGAAGTTTCCTGGTACCGTGTTGGTTTGCATGTCTGTCTAATCAGTATGAGGCTATACTCTGAGGTGAATTTGTGTGTTAAAATGGATTTGGCTGATTTTTATGAAGAGCCTAGCGCTGCATTTTTGGACAGCTGTAAAAAAGGATCAATTAATAGAAATAGCAGGGCACTATGAGAATGATCTGAAGGACGGCATGCTGAAGGACGAGCTGAAAACATTTCTTTTGTTGTCTTTGTTTGAGAGGGGTGTAGGCTGCAGAAGGAGCCGGGAGGTGTAGAAGTTGTCAGAGATGTCAGGGACGCCGACGCATGGAGGCGCTCACATTTGAGCAGCAGGAGCGGCTACTTCAGCTGCAGTTGGAATTGGAGCACACTAAGCTCAGAGTTTAGATGGGCTGTCTAGGATGGTGCCATACGATGGGGTATCCCATTGGCCTCTCCAGATTCTTACAGGGTCACTGACTTGACAGTGTTCACTGCGATGATCTGCGCTTGTCACTGCTGTTTTCCTCTGTCTCTGTCTCTCTCTCTCTTGTTTGGAGAGATGATTTTTGTTCTTGTGGATTTTGTCGTGTTTTGGTACATTTATCGCAGTGATGGCTGAACAAACAGGATGATGGATTGGACAATGGACTGTGGTTTAATATGAGGTTGAAGTGGATCGATTGTAATATCTTAACTGACAGATTGATGAATACTGCAGGATGCACATATGAATGTGTTTATTCCTCTGTGAGGATCTACTTTACAGAGTTTGTAGGACAACAATCTGACCAGTGAACATATTTTAAAACATACAGACACATTGTTTGTTTTTGTTTCCCACCAGACACACAATGCGAGCAAAATTAACAACATTCAGTCTAATCAATGCAGTACATTACCACAATCAATATAAGAGGTCCTCATCTGCTGTGCTCTGATGTGCCTTTGCTTTGTTCACACTTTCCTACTTTTATGAATCAGGCCCAGTTTGAAACTCCTTTTGAACAACACAGCATGTGGTGAAGCTAAAAGCCACCCCATAGCTGGTAGAGAGTGGCGGCCTGTCAGCACCGAGCTCTGCTCTCCACACGCTGCTGTTCCCGGCGTGCCACTTTACCACATGCTAAACCAAATCAATAGCGGTACATTACGATAGAAACAACATGGATCAACACTCCGCTGATGGCTTTTGTGTACAGCACACTTCTTTCTTCGGCGTTGTGAATGGGCTTCTATCAACGCTCTTACAAAAAGTAAGACGCCACTTCAGACTGCTGCACTGATGGAAGAGAAATTAAGGCATTTGAGAGCTAATCAGAGCAAAAATAATAACATTATAGCATATATATATAGAGAGAGAGTCATACATAGCCTGAATTCATTTCTTTGACTGTGCTCAATGACAAAAATGAATTGGCATTACATCTTGTAGCTCTGGTGCTAATGCACATATGTCCGAATCATAATCCAGCAGAGGGATAGAGATGTGTATGTGTCTCAGATTGTGTCAGATAAGTTGATTTTGCACATAGTTGCAGTGAATTTTATTACAGTGACTGGCTGAATATTTAATATTAATAGCCTCAGACTGCAGGCCTTATGTCGCTGATCTGCACTAAATGGAACACTTTACACAGATGCCATTTGTCACAGTTACTTGCTGTCATTTCATATTTGGTCCCCTGTTTAAAGTAGCTCCCTCTCTCTGAAGGTGTATTTGTTCAAGTTGTAATAACAAAATGACATGAAGTCTTATTTACTCATCTCAATGGCATAATCAAGCTTTCAGAAACTATCTGCTCTGCACACTACTGGGACTAGTAGAAAGCAGGAGGGAGAATACGGATTTTCTGTTTCACTCTGAATGTGTTACCGTGGGTAACTTAGTCTGTGGACATAGTCAGGTCTCCCTGTCTTCTTATTTAATCTTCATCATGCACATTATAGTGGAGACCATCCTTAAACCAAGCCATGGTCTCATTAAGGATCCCATAATGTGTTCTTATTTGATGTGTACAGCCACCCACAGCAGCTAAAAGGACCCATAGTTACCCATATATCACATTTTATTTGTTCTTTACGAAAAAAAAGTTAGTTTTTCATGTTTGTCAGGAAATCGTTTCTGTAAGGCAAAGACTGTATATTCGTACAATATTCATTCGAGTATTCGTGTGCACGGGCAAAAATATTTGCATCTGCACTGAAGAAGTTCCAATGTCTTCAATATTATATACAATACAGAAAGAACAGGTCATCACAAAAATGCAACCTGAAACATCCTGCACACACACACCATCTCTTTGGTCTGTACAAAGGTCACAGTTCTATCAAACTAAAATTCATGATAATTAAACATAAAGCATAAATGTATTAACATAAACATTTGTGTCTACATATTTTCTAAAAATGCTGCTCCATTCATAGATATTGTCGTGATCAGAAATCTGAGCACGACATAAAAATGTTTACTCCCAAAAAATGCACCATTCAGAGCGTCCAGAGCCAGAGAGATTTATTTAGTTAACCAAATAAATAAGAATAAAAATATATATATTTCCTCATTCTGACAGCTACCAGGTGAAAATAAATTCAACAAAGTGCATACATGTAGAAGGGAAGTGTGTATAAGATCAGTCTTGTAATCAGAAACATCTACAGTATGTCAGAGCTGCTCCAAAGACAATGGGTTCAATTTGTACTTAATGACTTCCTCAATTACTGTGTTAAAAACAGCATGAAGAAGTTTAAATCTTGACTTAGTGTCCTTAATTACCATTTTGATGAATCACCGCAGCCTGTGCACAGATACCACCTCTCATCCTTTTTACACCACGCTACATTGCAGAAGGTGATTTTTCTCCTCAAGCAGTTTTTTTTTCCTTATGATTTACATACTTGAGATTTATACCCATGACTATTCATGTGAAAGATTGTAATTGTGTGATTTTTTTTTAAACGTTTTGTAATTTTTCTCACATTCTTACCATTATATTTAGGTCACTGAGCTCTAAACCTGAATTTTTTAGTTTTATAAACATTTATATGTTTTATTTTGTAATGGAATTTTAGCTTAATTGGTCATTTTTACTGGTTCCTTCCTTCTGTCACTATCTATTTACTTGGACCTGTTGAGGAGCCTTCACTGTGCATTGTCTCCTATCCAATATTCCCCTGCATTTCCTCCTATCTCACCGGTCTGACCCTTCAGTCCTCAATGAGTACATTAGCACAGATGAATAGCCCTGCTTGTGCAGCTGTAATTAGAGCAGAAAATTTCATCCTCTAATGTGTTTGGCTAGGTGCTCACCGTGAACCGGCTTTCAACACAGCTTTCACATGGCAGGGCTTCTAGCCTGAAGCACTTAATGGCACTGCTCAGTTTCTCTCTAGCATCTAGGATGTAAATTAAAGGATTAGGTGGAGGTATTGTGTAATTTTCGATATGTTTAAGTAAACAAGGGATTATAGTTTAACACTTGTAAGGGGTTGCAGAGGTAACATTGTCATCTTGAAGCACTGCATAAATGATCCTACCTGTAATTCTATAATGTCAGTAGATTGGTAGTTTGTTTTGGAAAAGTGAGGACATTTTGGTTGCTGAAAATTGAACTACTCGTGGAGTTATGGCTTCTCAAAAAAGGCTTCTTGAGGCAACTCTAAAAGCAAGTCAGCCCTCGCATCAAAAAGTATATTTAACAGAAGTAAACGTGTTAAAACGGACCTCCTACAAACATGCGTCTGCGTGACTGTATATTAGTGCTGTGACTCATCAGTGTTAATTAAGTGTAAGCTGTTTAAATTTGAATCACCCCAAAAAATCTTCCACTTCTCTGCAGGAATAAACACTTTTTTTTTTTTTTTTTTGGTCATGGCCACAGTTCTACCATGTTATATTCAGACAAAAAAAAGTGTATCAGGGGGTTTAAACTAAACTCTGTCCTTCACCACTTTGCCCATTGGTTCCTGAACCAGCAAGCCAAACTAATTTACACAAGCAGCAGGCAGACTAGATAGAGCCAGTTTTGTGTTTATGCATTTTATTCATCAACTGTTTTATAACACACATAAAAAATGTTCCATGTCTCAGACGCGCGCATTCATTCCCAACGGTGACTTTCGGCAGCTTCTCCAATATCATGTCGAGGACAGCGAGGAGTCGTGTCTCACCATGAATTGCCGTGTTAATGACAGATTGACGCTTGGTGTCGACCAAATGAGGTCTAGCAAGCTGGTTGATGCCGTAGCGAAGACCTGAGGCTTGGTGTAATTGGAAATGACAGGGTGGATGCTGTGCCACTCAGGGTCAGTTGTCTGCACCGAGCTAGCACACACATATTTTCCATTCTTTTTCCTTTTGGTTGTCACAGTCTTTCTCACAGAACACCTCTCTCTCTCTCTCTCTCTCTCTCTCTCTCTCTCTCTCTCTCTCTCTCTCTCTCCTCCTGTTGCTCACACACACTCATGGCCTGGTTGTAATTAGTGGCACAGGGTAGTGGTCACACATAATGCCGCTAATTGGACTGGCAGGCACCATTACCCAGAGCTAATCACTATTCTCTGGGTGACGAGGCGTCCTGGCCTTCTGACCACTAGCTGCTAGGCAGGATCCCTATCACATTGCCAGTGCTCACTGAGCCCCTACTACACCAATTAACCAGGCGCTCAGTGACTCACACAGCAGGTCTCCAACTGAGTCTGCTTTACCTTATTTTTTATTGGTTGTGCTTTTGAATTTGAGTATGCTGCTTAAGGGCTGACTTTTTACTCCTGAAAGAAAGACATTCACTTCATCTGCAGCTTTAGCACTTTATAGACCTAGTGCATCTAATCACAGTGTAAGAAGATTGCATTGGTCGTTTTTACTCTGATGTTATGTATTGTTGTATAAAATCCACAGTGTTGGATCATATTATTAACTTGTGTGGTAAATTAGCCTTAACTATCACTGCAACACAATTCTTAATTGGGATAACAAGACAAGCTATGCTAAGCTAGCTGTACGTAGCATTGGATCATGCACTGTTTACACCCATGAAATAATATATCTATATTTATGTCAGAGTTTATTTAAGAGCTATTTCTTTATTTCTTTATTTACATGGACTGAAAAGACATTTCATAGATAAGCCAATTGAATTAAAGGTGCCGTATGTAAGAATGTGGCCAAAAACGGTTACTACACTCAAATGCAGCTAGTCGTATCCACCCCCTCCCCTCCAGACTCGAGGTTGCCATAGCGGTTGGCGTAGTTACAATAAAAGTCTCTGGCATCCGCTATCGGACTAGACTTTTAAAACTTGATGTAACTACGGACGTGATTATGGACGACAACACACAGAAAACACAACATTATACGCTCTCTCTCTCTCTCTCTCTCTCACCATTGTTCACTTAAACAGGAAATATGATTACTGTAAATAACCCTCACCCCCTCCATCTCTCACATGAAACCACTCACAACTTTACAAACTTATATATTTCCATGTGTGAGGCTAGCAAGTTGGAAGCGAGCTGACTACCAAGTTGACCAATACAATTGCCAACATCCCAAGCTACATTCATCTAGCTGCAACTTAGCTTGGATCCAAAAAAAAAAAAAAATGGAATATTAACCAGTGCAAGCTGGCCAGGTGAGCTCCAGTGTTGTATGTCCAGTTTGCTGTATTTTTACCATAAAATAAAAAAACACCGATATATTCACAGAGTATTTTGTCCACTGTTAGTAATATTCCGCTCACAGTGTTGTACAGCTGACCCACAGGTACCCTTCAGTTGTCATCATAATTATTTTACTGACTGGTTATTGTTTTGGTTTTTTTTTGCTCACCTCAGTAAGACTAGATTCACATTTCCCTTGACATGATGAGACCTTTAATAGCCTTATGATTCAAATCTGGGCCCATCAGAGCCTCAAGGCTAGGCAACCTGTGAGCAGAGCAGTCTCTGAACGGGAGAGAGAGAGGCTGGATAGGATTGCTGTGGGGAAGGAACCTGAACACGGGTGAACAGGAACAGAGAGCTTTTTTTTTTCCACATCAGGAGGCTTTCATTTTCGTGCCCATTAAACATGACCTGACTTTAATTGCATTTGCAGGCTTGTAGACCAGACATTTCGTTTGAAATGAGGAATTTTTAGCTGCTTTATTTAGAGAGCAGCAGCTTTCTATTTTTTTTTTTTTATTCTTCTCATAATGGTATTAGCGTAATTAGCTCCGCTTATTGCAAAAACAAAATGTATTTAAAAAACGTGGAATCAGTTTTGGGTGACTTTTATAACGGAACATCACAGTGCATTGTCCATGGTGTGCTGGAGCTGTTGATGTCGATTGATTTCGAAGTAATTTGACTGGCCTTTAACTTTGTCACAGGCTTTCCTGCAGAATGTTTTAGCAGAGGTGGGACAGCCTTGTGTGTATCTGTCATGTCATGTTGTGTCTGTAAAGGTCCTGGAGAGAAAGGAGCAGGTGTGAGGAGTGCCTATCCATCATCGCGTGGCAGAAGATGGAGTTTGACAAGCAGCAGAAGGTAAGCTTTCAGCTGGAAAGTACTATAAACATACCATGCTAGCTTCTTAAAATGCCAGTGACCTGTGCCTTTTTTTTTTTAACAGCTGCTGTGCATTAAGGGATGCTCGCTTTATGTGGAAAGTGTGTGTGTGGGGGGGGGGGGGGGGGGGGCGGGGGTATATTTAAAAATTTTACCTTATGCAAAAAAGCAATTTTGGAAATAAAAAAAAAATTTAATCAAAAGCCAAATTAAAATTTTTTTTTT
>JAVQJX010112968.1:0-12773 GCA_036025115.1 Ambassis agassizii | reverse complement strand
CATTTCTGTTTGTTTTCTGCTTCATACAAAAATCAGCCGTATATTTTGCCATACTTCTGAAGGTTCTTGTATTTCAAGGCTTTACTGCAGTTTGAGTGATAGTTCATCTGTTTCTTATTACAGGCTGTCATTTGGACAGGCCTTTTTTAAAGAAACGTTCCAATATCTTATTCTTTACTTAATGCTGTTTATGACTCCCGGAACAGTCTTACACAGATCTTTCTTGATTGTAACAAGTGTCAGACAGCTCCTATTCAAACAACCTCCCCTGACACACATATTAACAATTATTCATGAGTTATAATTAGTTGTCACACATGTTAGCAGTGTGTCGGTGAAAGGCGGTCTTATCAACACAGCAGCACATTTCAGGAGCGACGATGTTTGCAGCCGCCACTCTCAGACTCTTTTTACTTCATTAGCGTTTCCTGCTCTCCATCAATTTTTCACACTCGTTCCCTCTATTTCTCATAAAAAATAGAATTCATTTTCAACCCCAGCCACCATTTTTATTCAGTAAAAGTGATGAATCCTCTATCTTGATGCTAATTGTATTTTATGCAATTTTATTTGCCCATAAAAAATTAATGTTTTTTTTCCCCTCTCTCATCTTTCCTCCTTTAAGAACGATGCCGGGAGGGAGAGATATTCTTATTCTAAGGAGGGGAGAAATTAGGAGAAATGGGGTGCCAGGGTGAGGTTTGATGGCACTGAGTGTACATGGTTGTTGGCTTTACTAATAGATGGAAATGAACTCTAACATGCCTCTGAGACTGCAGACAGAAATAATAATGCCTGTGTGGCCCCAGGCTGTGTCTGAGAATGAAAAATGGCAGAAAAGTTAAATGGCAGTCTTTAATTGTCTTGTGCTTCATGCGACTGCAGCACCTTAGTTCTTGGTGGCTATACTTACATTTGCACAGCTGTATTTTCAACATTTATTCTTGATTTTAAGTGAACATCAAGCGTTTAAAGAAAAAAAAAGCATTGACCTTGGTTTTGCCTCAGAGCACAAGCAGCTGACAATGACGTCCGTGTCTGGTTTTGATGCTAAACACCTGGACACACACATGTTAACAGAACATATGATTGTATTGCCCAACATCATCAGATCATGGGACTAATACAGCTGGAGAAGGTTGGTTGGGAGTTGGGCATGTTGGGGGTACTTGTAACCCAGAGGACTTTCACTCAGTACTCCGAGCTTTGAGTCCCCCAAATACTATAAGCTGTTTTGTTTTCACTTGCTGCTTGCTTTGTTTGTTGCATATGAATTTGCATTAGAAAACTACTGGTTAAGGTTCAGCATTAAATAAAAGAACTTTATTATGAATCTCACAACAAGCCTGCCATGAAGACAGTACCAAAAAGTGCAGTTCCTGCTATGGCCACTTGAGGCTGCCTCAAAAATTGTTAAAATGTCCAATTTGAAAACAGAAATAATGTTTATTTATAAGTTTAAACTGTATAAAGACTTTAGTTAGATTTTTTTGATCGTGTGTACGAAGAGCTACATGATGATTATCATCCATTTTTGTTTTGTAAATTGTTTTTTTTATTAAATGTCTAAATTTTAAAGTACTAGAGACTAGAGACGAGAAATTGGCTGTGACCGTGAGGTGAAACTAGGATGTTGTTTTTCTGCATTCCAAATGAACAATTATACATAAAATGAAAGCCTCAGTGTCAACATGGAACTCATCTCCCACCTCTCCCGCCTGTAATTGTGCAGCTTTTATTCACTCTGTTGATGGCAGTCGGGCCTTTCAGGGTTTGGTACGGAGTGAAGGAATGTGAGGGAGAGGATGCTGAGGCCGAATTGGTATTCTCACAAGCTCTGTGTGAGTGTGGCTTTGTTCCAAAGTAGTGTAAAGAAGAAGAAGAAGAGATGGACAGAGAGAAAGGGGAGGAAGAGGAGGGCGGCACTTTCTGGTGAAGGTCAGCGGGTTAAGCCGGTGGGGATCCTTGGAGACGGGGCCCTGCCGAAAAGATGGTAATGCTCCAAGCCATGATTCATCGCAAAGGCATCCATCTCCCTATATGTGTGTGTGTGTGTGTGTTTACAATGACGTCATGCATCAGTCCCCAGGCTGTCACAGGCTGACAGGCAGAGGCTGTGGAGGAGCAGTGTTTTCACTGCAACAGGCACAGTGATGGACTGCTGCGGTGGGGGCGGAGCTGCTCTCTGAATGGCAGGTGCCATGCTGTTCGCAGTGCTCAGGGGAAGTGGATTTTAGCTTGTTGACAGTCTTGCGTTCGGTTTGGCGGCAGCACAAGCAGAGTGACTGGGAAGTGGAGCTTCTGCAGTGTGCCTTAGCACTTAGCTTTTTTTATTTCTTATTCTGCTTCATGTTTGGTGTCTGGAGCTCCAGTTTCATTTTAATCACAGTTTACTTTATATAGCTGTCCCCTGCTGCTGGCTCTTCCTCCAGTGCACTCTGAAGCAGGTTAATTGAAGATGTCTGCGCTGCGAGACAGGGGAGATGAGCTGTAACTATCAATATGGGCCAGAGCCCACTTACCGGTCCTTTACTGGCTGCAAGAGCTTAATATAGTTTTACATCACTAATGAATTTGTCTCACTCTGGCCTCTAACCTGCACTTACAAATAGTCATAAAGGTTACTACTTGGATTAGTTTGGTTGAAGCAGTAGCAATGGAGAAAACAAGAGCATTTTAATGCCTTTCAGCACTTTTTTTGTTTTGATTTACTTTATATTATTATGTTACTAATACAGAGTGAAAGTTTCAGCCACTAGAAGGCAGTCGAACAACAAAGCCCCCACGTCTACATACTTTTTTGTTTGTGGTTAATGAGTCATTTTAGGTTTAATGTGAGGTTTCTAATCCCCATGAATGTCACCTTCAACGTCTAGCGCTAGCGTGGTAGCTAATGTTATCCAGGGAAACAAAGCATGTGACTGAAGGCAGACTCGTATCAACAGAAGACATCCTGAACATAGAGTAGTGGTGAATTGGTTTTTCTTTAAAAACTTGTGGCAATTCTGAAAATATTTTTGCAAGATGCAAGCAACAAGTCAGTGCATAAAGCCTGTCCCATTTTGGATAAAGGGTTGTGAGTTATGAGAGAATATTTGCTAGTGGCAGCAGCTACTGAGAATTCAGGCTGATAGATATCCTGTATTATATTATAATGTAAGTGGCTTAATTTAAAAAAAACAGTTACTGTGAAGATTTATTTTCAACAACATAACTAATATTTGTGTCCAGTACAGACAGATGTGTCTATATCGCTGCAACAGGAAACATCTTAAATTAGTCACTGTAACTGATGATTATGTTCCAGCAGAACAACAATATTGACTCAAAGCTTTAAGTTGCATCTAAAACAATCAAGAAAGCATCTAAAATGTGGAAGAACGATTTCCCCCGCAGTGGTTTGGCAGCTGAAGCGGTTCTAGCAGTGTAATCAAAAACAATCACACAGTCATGAATTGTCTATAAGCTGAGCATAAAGGCAATAAAAGAGATCCCAGAACAATGTGCAGATGTTTGACTGGCTCATTAGGTTGTGGGTAGCACTGCTCAGTCTGGTGTTTTCACTCATTAGCAAAAATTTATGCAGAGGCTAATCATCCAAAATCATGAACTTCCCCTTCCTGAAAGCACAGTAGATAAACTCCATGATCTGTAAAATACGAGATTTATTTATACACTCAGCGAATTTTAAACTCAACATTTTGTCCCCAGAACAATTTTGGCAGTTCTCTTAAGTTCTCATTAAATGTGCTTATTATGTTTTATTTCCATTTAAATTCTTAAAGAGCTAAAAAAAATGTGATTAACTCAAAGCTATATTTCCCCAGAAGATTTTTTTCACAGTCTTTGGGCTATGCAGTTTTATTTATTTATTTATTTATTTTTTAGTGTCTTCCACTGAGCTTTAATTAAAGCGAAGAGTTATATCACCCTGGGACAAATTCACACACACACACAAATGAAATTGTTCAAGACCTAATATACAGAATATGATCTACACACTGGCTCCGCTTTATTTATTTTTTTCTTTACTCTGGAGTTTGTTTGAACCCTCTATTTGGCTCCTGGTTTTCTGACCCAGTTTGGTGTTGACTCTTGGTTGGCCTCGGTTGGCATGCTTCACTGAATTTTGGGTCACAACTTTGTCCCACTGGCCGATTGCACTGGGAAGACTTTGACTTGTGAGATGTAAATATTGTGCATGACAATAAATCCCTCTTAGGGAGATACATGAAGAAACAGGCAGCAGAGAGGCTGGTGTATAAAACTAACTTTTAGACGTTCCTGCTTGGGCAGTGAGATCAGAAAGGAGGAGGAGTTGGGGGGGGGGAGGATGAGTAAAATGAGGCCAATGACACACAACAGGGGGTCCTCTGGCACCTGCTCATATACACTTCATGCCAAGTGAGGGACATCTCTCATCCTCTCTTAACAAGAGCCAGCGCCACTCCGGTGGCCAAACAGTCTGTGTGTATGCACATGCATTAGTGTGTTTGCAGTGCAGTCGAGCAGTGCTGCTGCCTGCATCCATAATTAAGCCCAGGACATAACCATCAACGGGAGTATAATTGGTCAGTAGGAGTGATTGTAGGGGGAAAGGGTGGGGGTGGTGGACTGGAGGTGAGTGCTGCAAACTTTCCAAAAGAGAGAGAGAGAGAGGGGGAGAGAAAAGAAAGGAGAAGATAGAGAGAGAGCCATTTACATGCTAATGCTGTCCTCAGCCCTTCAGCTGCTTCGTTGCGTGCCTTGCCCGCTACCCTCGAATGAGCTCTTGGCTGGCAAGCTAGTCGCCATGTTTACACAATAAACAAACAGCAATGAGGTTCAAGTCTTTTCATGCATCTTTTTTTTTCACTATTAGCAACAGTCAGTTGTTGCGTAACTCTCGCTGTGTCTCAGCTGACTGCTTTTTCGGCCTCTTTTGTCATCTCTGGTCTTTTTTCTTGTTTGTTTTTTTTGTTTCCTAGGCAACAGAGTGGGCACCGGACGAGGAAACCAGGAGGTCCTGTCAGAGCAAAGGCAAAACAGAGGTAACCTCTATCATGCCCCCAATTACAACAATTCACATCAGCATTGCATGGCTTACACAGAGGCCATTTTGATATCTGCTGGTCCTTGAGACCCTTCAATCAAGAGTTGTTTTTCTAGTAGTGAAGCGAGAGGGCAGAGGGAAGCTTGCATGAGAGAGCTAAGGGTGAGATAGTGGGACACAAAAGGAGTATCTGATAGCACGCACTGCAGTTGGTAGTTATTGAGGTTATTTTGTGAAATGTTATCTCCAAATACACAAAACAATCAATTTTCTTCACAACAGTTACCACAACAATCCATGAAACAATTCAAACACCTTTTGTTAAAACACTTTGTTTTTACTGAAGCACATGCTTGACTTATTGTTGAGCTGATGTCGATGTCACAAATGGGCTTCCATGTAGTCACAATCAAGCTGTCATATTTTCAGACAATAGAGAGAAAGCTGCAGACACTGAATTACTCTGCTTCTGATTACATGCCAGGCTGGTACCAGAAGATTTGATCCATTGTTCTTCTTGGAGTATTTAGTGAACCACCGCAGCTCTGCTGTAACTTTCTGAGAGCTGTTGTTCTCTCCCCGTCTTTGTGCAGATTGAATGTCAGAACTACATCAGAGTCCTGCTGGTAAACAAGACGGAGGTCATGACCTGCGGGACCAACGCTTTCCAACCTCTATGTATCACCAGAGAGGTACTGATTAGCCTGTGTGACTTTGTAGAAACTCAGTAAAAGCAGCTGCAGATTTAACTCCCTGCTGTCTGTCTCAGGTGGGGAACATGAGCAGCGTGCTGGAGCGTATAAATGGCGTGGCGCGGTGCCCGTACGACCCTCGCCACAACTCCACAGCGGTCGTCACGGAGAGTGGAGAGCTGTACGCCGCCACCGTCATCGACTTCTCCGGGCGTGACCCTGTCATATACCGCAGCATGGGAGGCATGCCACCACTGCGGACCGCCCAGTACAACTCGAAGTGGCTCAACGGTAGGTACAGCAGCAGAACACTCACAAATTCAAACCTCAGACCCCCTACAAAGTATTCAAGTCCTACACAGCCCTACACAAGCCGCGTACAACTCAATATGTTTAAATCTTGATGGCAGGTATCTGATGTTAATTTAAGTGTTTAAATCAACAGTATATTGATGTTTTCAGAATGCTTGTATTGATCCCAAACATTTGCAGGAATACAGATTAAATGTTAAATACTCTGAGCCACAGCTTTGTTAGCCTTTCACATGGTCAGTGTTTTACATCAGGTGTGAGAAATCTAATCTGAACGGCTGTAAAGCCTCGTTGGATTTTCTGAATAATTCACACAAGGTGGTTAAATCTTAAAGTCTCTGTGTCAAACAACCTCTGAACATTCTTGCTGTTTCTTCAAACATTTTTTCTCAGCCTGTCTCGGCCAAGTCTGCACTTTTCCCTCCAACACAATCGGCTCTCTTGTTACAGCTGAGATAGATCAATCAGTCAGAGGGCTGTTTTTCTTTCAAAGGTTTACAGAGACTGTTTTGGTTTGAGGTTGTGTATATGGAGCTCACCGCACAGGTTAGTCACAGGAATTGGTGGGATTTATGGAATGTTGGTAGACATGAAGTGCTGTCAATCCTCCTGGTGTCAGTGTCAATAATCTGCCCGCTGCTGATGCTGGGTCTTTTCCTGTGAACACACTGCTGAAGAAATGCACACACACCCTGACTGCAGCAGAAATGGACCTTCCACTGAAAGAGGCGGCTATGGTGCTGCTTTGATATGCAGATTCATGGAGATATAGAGGAGATATACAAGGAGGAGTTATTTTAAGCATCTGTAGCTCTGGAAGGAAAGGTCAGATTCATTATCTGTCTCATAGACAAAGTGAAATGACTAAAGGCCAATTCATGTTCAGCATGTTCGGACTGAAGGTCACTTCATTCTTCTGCATTGGTGTCTATTTCTGAAGAGTAGAGAGAAGAATTATGTGAATTCAGCCAATGTGATGGCTACAGCAGGATGGAGTCAGCCTGCCAGTGTGTGCCTGTTTTCACTGCATTTGCCTGCAAACTCTTCATCATAGCATGTGTTGTTCTGTTAATATCAATGCTGGATGTTTCTGCTGTGACTTTGTACCATTGACTGTGTTACAGATGTGGACAAAGCTTATAGAAGCTCAGCTGCTACTGAACATGATGTTAAATTACAATTACTAATTTGATATGAATGTATCTGCAGGGTTTATGATCCATACTGAAGCCAGCAACCAGGTGCGTTGGCCTCACTTTTGGGGAACTGTAAAGGTGTCCATCTTAATTCAGTCTCTGCTATGCAACCTATCAGTGATATCAATGATTTTCTCCTTTAAATAAACAGTTTAGTTTTTGTTGGTGCGCACTTGCCATTCGTGCACCCTGATGGACTTAGGGTTCAGCACATAGACCAGTTCCAAAAAATGTTGGAAATATTTCCTGGACTCCAACATGTGTTGAAACTTGCTATTTTGTATCAGTTGTTAATTCTTTGAATTAATAATGACATCAAATGAAGAAAATCGACACAAAACTGGGATGTTGGGATAGCTCAACATTTTCTGCTTGATAAATAGCTGGTTAACTTTTCTTTGACTAAAGCATCAATCACCTGTGTAATGAACAAATATCCACATATGTTTGGCCAGCTGTATTATGATGAAGAGTATGCCAGAATAAAGGAGAGGCAGGAAGAGAGGAGTAACAATAAGTGAAGGTGTGGTGGTGAAAAAGGCTTGTTGAGCAGAGGGGAGGATGAGAGAGGAGCAGAGAAGATAGACTGAGGAGTCAGTGAGCGATGTAATTATTCCTCACAGCAGGGAGGGGGTGAAATTACAACAGCATGCTGCACACCACGCAGGGCCTGTGTGTTACATGCAATCTCGACTGTATGGGTTCTTATTGTATGCATGTGCTTCTGTATGCATCCCAGCTGTGTGTGTGTGTGTGTGTGTGTGTGTGTGTGTGTGTGTGTGTGTGTGTGTGTGTGTGTGTGTGTGTGTGTGTATGCAAGCTTTCAAACTACCCACACATGCACAAAAACCAGCAAAAAGTAGATCCTGATCAGCATAATCACAGCTGTCTCTTCCCTCCTCTCCTCTGGTCAAAGCGTGCTCTGCTTCATGGCTGATTCTGTGAGGGCTATGGAGTTGCGTTCCCGCTGGATTTAGGGTGTGAATGGAAATTTCATTTCCAGCTCTAAGCCTCTCCAGTTCAGGAGAACTGTAGTAGAGAGGGGGTCCTGGATCTAATCAATCTGTTCCCTTATTGGATTGGTAGCCTGCCAGGTGCTGACCAACTGTTTCCCATCATGCATCTGAATGTCACAGGAGTCGCCCGTGAAATAATCTAAACAATGTGAGCTTTCCTCATTCCTCTGTAGACTTTTTGTGAAAGTAAATATTTATTTAAAAGACTTCTTGCTTCCAAACACTTCTCAGCTTTCATATGAAGTGTGTTTTGGCACATAAAACATCTCTTTGTATAACCATGCTAATATACACACCAACACCACCTTAAAGTTAAATTTCATGCAGATAATTTGCACCAGAAAAATATTGTTTCTTTTCTAGATCAATAAATTCTGAAGAATAAACCTTCTTGCTGAATATTCTGCTGTATTGTGGTTTTCCCTACGATAGCTGCTCCTGGCAGATGGAGCCCAGCATCAGTCTGAGTTGAGCACTCTGTTATAGCTCATTGGCATAAACTGCTTCTTTTATCCTCCACGCTCAGCGCCTCATTTATCAGCTGCTCGTCTGCCAGCTGACCTGTGACATCCAATCATACTCATACAACAGATTCTTTTCCCTGTTTCTCTGCTGTTGCCTCCAAGGCTATTTACCTTACCGCTGCAGCTCTCATAATGCAACAGCCTGAATCTCAGGATCACGGCCTTATCAACCAAAGAGTCTATGAGGACAATGTGGCATCAGTGATGGAGGATCCTCCTTCTTTCAGCATGGTGAAAACTGCTGCAGACAGAAGGCTGATCACTGTCACCAAGCAGGAGACATGTTGAAGCCATTTGTGAGGTGGATCCTGATGGATGTCCACCACTTCCACCAGACACCAAACTCTGTTTCCTGAGTGGTGGATGCTGATCTCTGAGCCAACTATGGCAGGAAATCAACAAGATGCTCCTCTAACAGGACAATGTTCTAGGCCCACAGTGATGACAGTGGTCATCATCCCACTCTTGATTTGTCCCCTTAGACTCCCACCTCTTACCTGTATGTCTCAATTTTGACAAATAATGAACATCCTTATTGGTGTAGTCCTCAGGAGTCACTCCTTCTATCTTAGGCCTTATCCTTTGTATGCTTTCATTGCCTGAGGAGAATTATGTTTTTTTAGTTAGCAAAACAAATTATTGCTTAAACATGTTTTAGAGAAGATGAAGCTGAAAGTTTTTACTCACTCAGTCTTGCAATTTCTTAAACAAATGCTCACCATCATCCAGAACAAGACAAATAAACAACTAATCCAATTAACAAACAAAATGTAAAAGCAGAAACTGCAGTGAGAAGAATGAACACATAAAAGTGTACATCAGACCATCTGTCCATCTTCCATATCAATAATACATTACTTTTACATTCCTCCCTCTCTCTGTGTGAATATTAATCAGTGCTACTCTTTCTGAAGCGACTGTGTTTGATCTAAAGCTTCATGCAGTGTTACTGATGGCAGCTTCACTCCTCCAGCACCCACCAGCCTGCCAGATTGAACAATCTGTTTACCACTCAGCAGGGAAACGGGAATATATATATATATATATATATATTTTTTAAACTCTGTTCATCACATTTGCGCCCACGCAGCATCGCTAATGTTACGCAGAATCCGTCAGCTCCACCTGCCCTTTGGCTCACACACGTACAGTATGCATAAACACAGGTATGTAAACACAGAAAGGCTTCAGCTCAGGCATGCAATACACATTTTCATTTACATTACAGAACTGATATATGCAGATGGACTACTCAGTTGTACACATTAGCTGCAGGGGAGTAGTTATAGTAATTGTCGTGACACTACCCGCTTGTTTATCTGCATGCTTGTTAGCATCATTTAGCTGCCTGAATGAGGAAGTACATTAGAGATCTCACAGAGGCTTTAGAGAAATAAACATTAAGTAAACATTTAGGTGTTACATATTATGATAAATATGCTGGCGTGGTTCTTTTGACCTTTTCTGCTCGTTATGCCTTTGATTTAATGCCAACTGATGAGGCCCTCCACTTCATTAAATGAATAAGTTGATTAGATCACCTGCTAAATGAACCATCACTCCACATGGGTGCAGAATAACTCGGGGTATCTGAGTGTGAGGTCTGTGTTTTTGTTTTTGTACATCACAGCGGCTTTTTTTCCAAACCAGTTTGTGACAGATGTGAAGTAGGAGGCTGCTGTGGCTGTGTGGACAGCAGTTTTGTCCCTTCCTGTTTGGTTTTAAAAGTCCTGAAAGCCCCCAGAGGCACATTCCATCATGGCTATTTCCTCTGTGTGTGTGACTGTGTTTGTAATATCAGCATCTTGCTTTTGGTTATTGTTGTTTTTGTGTATGTTCATGCGTGTATCCATGCAAATTAGAGTTCTCTTCTTCCATTGTGTGTTTTTGCACTCGTGTGCATGTGTCTGATATCACTTACAATAAATGGGTCCCAGTGGAGGAGTGAAGCGACAGCAACAGTGGCTTTCAGTGCACACGGAGCAGCATCATCTGGGGAAAAAAAACACGGCACTGAAAGCAAATGTTCAGAGTGAAGAAGCCACTGTTTTGGTGTCAAAACAGAAAGCTTTCTTTATATAATGTCTTTATAAGCGACTTTGACACACAACATGACATGACACTAAACAAAACAATGTTAAATCAGTTTTGATTGTTGGATTTCATACCAACATGTTGAACCTTGTTTTTTTTCCCTGCACACTCACATGATGCTACATTAGTATGCAGAGATGAGTCACGTGTGTGCAAAGCACGACAGTAACATCCCTGTTATTCAGTCTCCTTTACCTGATAAACCCACCGAGCAGGGAGGACCATTAATCATTTATTGTGTCACCCAGGGCAATAAAAGCTGCAGACCATCCAGTTAAACAGACATAGCTTCATGGATTTACCATCAAAACATCAGATAGATTTATTAGTCACCATTTGTTATCTTCTCCCTTTACAGCTTCTCCTCTAATTTACACATTTGACATCGAGCTCTTCTTTTAGAGGATTTTAAGCAGAAGAGCAGCAGTGGAAGTGTTTATTGTAATCAATAATACAGAGAGCAGGGGTCAAAGCAACAACATATAGAGGATAAATGCTGCAAACATATCTGTTTCCCTGGAGTCAACATAATGAGGCACTCTCTCTCTCCCTTCCTTCCTTTGCAGAGCCCCACTTCATCTCAGCCTACGACATCGGCCTCTTCACCTTCTTTTTCCTGAGGGAGAACGCAGTGGAGCATGACTGCGGCAAGACAGTCTATTCCCGCGTGGCCCGAGTCTGCAAGAATGACATCGGCGGGCGCTTTCTCTTAGAGGACACCTGGACCACATTCATGAAGGCCAGGCTCAACTGCTCCCGCTCAGGCGAGATCCCCTTCTACTACAACGAGCTGCAGAGCACATTCTACCTGCCCGAGCAAGACCTCATCTACGGCATCTTCACAACCAACGTGTGAGTAAACACAAATGGGGTGTATCACAGCAGCTGCTGCGTAGGAGGATGCAGTCGTGGGGTTTCTGATGAAAGGTTTGCTTGCCAAAAATGTGTTACATTTAGCTATTTTGACACATTTTCTTTGAGCAGAAGTGATGCCAAATATGTAGGATGCTGCAACACCGACAAGACAAGTTCGAAGGTTGAATAAGCCATAATTTTCCCTCCACTTTGACACATTAATTCTTAGCCTCGTTGCCACACAATTGGAGTCAAAGTTGTCTTTTTAGCGTGAAAACTTTAGCTGCAGCTGAAAAGATGACCTAGTTATAACCCAGTCCTAATTACAGCACCAAGGTGAAACTGAGATTTTATCTGGGTGTTTCTATATGATAAATTGTACTCTAAATGTGATTCCAATGTGGCTAAGAAGTTGGTTTTCCAACTTTTCTCTGTGTCTCATCTGCTTTTCCAAGTGTCCATATTTTCAGCCAGACTTCTTGGTACAAATAGGGTACCGGTACAGTTTATATCTATTGCTAGCTTTACACTTCTCCATGTATCACTTCACAACACTGCCCTTGATGTTTAACAGAAAGGATGAACAAAGCCACCAAAACAGCAACAGAGCCAAGAATATTAATAGACACACACAGAGACATGATAACCTCTCACTTTCCTTTCATTTAGCCCTCACATTTCAGATCACTTCATAAGGTTTGTTACTCCACCTATACAGTGAAATAGATTTTGGAGCCTCCCTGCTGCTGCTAATGAGCAGTGTGGATGCATGCAGCTCTCAGCTGTGACTGACTCACACTCTCTCTCTGCTGTTTGATTGCTCCAGGTGGGGGTGTCACACACTTCAATACAGAAGAGAAACACAGAGAACACACTTGTGTACTCAGAGGTCTTGTTATGTCTTTTACATAAAACACAATGCATATACATCATTTCAACCTGTGTGTTTCATGACCCCATAGAATATGAATGTTTATCATATTTGGGCAACAAAATATCATCTTTGCATAACAAATACACACCATTAAACTAAACACGTCTCAGAAGAAGAG
>JAVQJX010112942.1:0-11896 GCA_036025115.1 Ambassis agassizii | reverse complement strand
GCAAACCAGAGCATGTGCATTTGTGAATCTGAAATACAAGTGCAAACCAGAGCATGTGCATTTGTGAAAAACCTGGCGTGAGTTCATTCCTATTGAGACTGATCTGGCTCCATATTTTTTCCCCCTATTTTTAAGACTGAGGTTGAATAGAACAGTTGATTGCCAAATATTTGGTTCAAGCCAGGTCTGCAGCCACTTTTGCTATCTTTCAGTCCAGTCCACTTTGCTTACTTCACATTCCCTGCCACTGAAAAACAAACTAAAATCATGACCACCACCGTGCCTCACCTTTAGTCTGACATCGAGCCGTTTGTTATTTCTCCAGATATGATTCTTTGAATTGAGGATAAACGGATCAATCCTGGTTTACAATGAGAGCAGTCTAACTATAAAACCTGTGGCAGTGATTGTTGTCCCTTATCTGTGACACATGTGCCTGCCTTTTCAAAATAAAACGAGGCATTCCGTTTTTCTTTTCTTGTACATAAATCAGCCATTTAGTCAAAGAAATAAATTCAGTTAAAATGTCACAAATTCCCTCTTTGATGTCATCACACCCTCCTGCTTTATCACATTGAGCTCAGCTGATGTACACATGATGTACGGCATTTGTGAAGGAAGGGATGCTTTTACAGCACACATGTGAAGAGGTGCTGGGTGTGGAAAAAGTGCAAAAAAATAAATAAATTTGACATAACACACATTAGTAAGGTTATGCATTCTCAATTTGGGTAACTATGTTTGCCCTGACAGTTGTACCTCTTCGTCCGTGTGAGTCCTTCCCATTTTTTTTTTTCGGTTAGTAACTCTCTGCATCAGCTTTCACAAATGACTGTGAGTCGAAGGTAACTTTGAGTTATGCGTTCACAAGTATGTTTGAGTTGTAAAACCACAGTTTGTATGTTGTCAAAGCCATGAAACGAAGCCATAGGAACCACTCTCAAGAGGTCCTTTTTTCACATGCTACTAGAGAACTACTGTTGCACTTTATGTCAAATTCATTTTCAAAATGATAGACTTTCAAATTTGTTCCAAAGATAATTTCCATAATTTAATGACTGCAGAAGCTCTCCTCTTCGCAAACTTCTGCCAACTACAAGCAAATGAAAACAAAAGTACTTGGCAAAGGACATCGACAGACAGTCAGCACCACTTCAAATTTGCGCCATCCGCTCGCACTGCCAAAGGGGTTTAGCCATGCATATCCTTGTTTTCCCACACACTGGTGCAGGTGGCTAAGTGCAATTAAAAAAAAAAAGCACTGTACAGAATAAAGAGAGTTAGGCTGTTAATGTGAGGATGTTGTGTTCGAATGTTGTCCGGGGAAAACAGTGAAACAGCAGTGAGCTTTAAACGGCAAAGCAGGAAACAAAATCTAAATAAAAATGAGGAACTTGAGTGTATTTACAGTCATACTTTGGTAAAAATGTCAGATCTGTTTCATTTCAGAATCCTGACACATTAAATATACAGCCGTGTCCTAGACTACCCCTCGTCAGAGTTTAAACAGTGAATTTCAAAACTTTTAAATCCACCTTGCTAAGAAGAGCAAATTTATGCACATGCTGAAATGTTTTTATTCAACAGAAGGCGTAACCTCCCAAAGTGTTGTGTAGCAGAAAAGTGCATCATCGTGAAGTAATCCATCCATAAAAAAGAAAACGGCTGCGACTTCAGCTGCAACATGCTGACTGGCATATCCAAGGGGTGCCTGAGGGGTCCTGACAGGGAGTAAGGGTGAGGGTGGGGGGTCACCTGGGGTAGAGCTCAGCTGCATTGCTACTGGCTCACAGTGTGTGTCAGCGGGCGATAAGGCAGAGGGGGGAGTTTACTAAACCTGACTTAGCGTTTAGCTTAGCATGCCACCTGGCTGCACTCTTCTGTCTGAGTATTTTTGGAGAGGTATTTTGACTGTCAGCTCATTCACATCGAGTTAGTATCTTTTCTCCTCTTGTAGAGCATCACTCACTGTTTGTTTCAATCAAAACGCTGACCCCCGTGTTAATTCAATCAAAACCGACCTTTGAATCTAACTGTATGTTGACAACATGCAACATATGAGATGCGGCCACACATCGTGAACAGGTCAACATGCATGTGGAGCGTGAGCGAGGGGGATCGGAACAGACCAGCAGGGAATGAGGAAAAAAAGAAAAAGAAGGGAGGGAAAAAAAGCAGACAGTGGAAGGTTAGAACGTGCAGGAAGTGGAGAGGTTTCCAGAACTCAGCCAGAATGAAATGTGTTGTTGTTGTTTTGTTCCACTTCTCCTGTCGCTCTCAGCTTGGCCTCTTTCTCACCGCACGGATCACAAGACAGCAAAAAAAAAAAAATCTTCTTGTGGAAGAGAAAATGATGACATGGGTTAGAGCAGAGAGGATATTATATTATATCATATCAGATGGTACACACTAGATTCAGGCGCAGAGGGAATGTGAGGACAGGCTTCAGGAAGTGGTCATGCGGGAGGTTAGTATATGTGATATATCAGAGTTTATAGTGTTAACAGCAGGCTGCTCCTCGTCGTAACAGTTCACAGAGTGCCACAGCTCAAATAGAAATAACTGTTTTATTAGGTTTAAAACAGAAACCCCATCATTAACACCATTCACACATACCATGTGTTACTATGTGGTGTTGGTTTAATTAACAACGCTAACCACATTTTAAAGTTAAAAGTGAAAGAAAGTAGTGCATAATAGTACAGATCTGGAATAAATTATGACTGCAAACTGTAATTCAAATGGGTGACCCTGTGTTAACAGATTTTTAAAAAAAATTTTTTTTCAGTACTCTGTATTGAAGGGATACTTTCAGTGTCACAGAGCCTCCAAAGACCACTAGATGTTTGGCCTTCCCATACAAAGAACTTAATGAATTACATTGAAGAGACAAGAACCCTTTTAGCAACACTTACCTGCATTTAATCCTTTGGTGTCTAATGTAATATAGAGCATTAAGGGATATGGCTTTGTTGGTTATGCTGGGTAAATGCAAATAGAGATGTTGGGACATAATAGAATCCATATTGTACCTTCTTCTTTTTTTACCTGTTTGTGTTTGATAAGCCACTCCCGCCTCCCACCACCACCTTGACCTCTGAAGTTCTGGGGTCAACCCAGTAATGACCCCCTGTCAGAGTTTCTGTGGAAATGGCACTAATGAAGGTTAAATTTCAACACATGAACTCTGGAGGCTTGTTAATAAGTGACCGCATTCACAGCTTTTTTACCTGGCACTGGATACTTTGCACAGGGAATCATTTATAACCCCCCTCTGACAGTGTTGCTACCCAGAGACAGAATACTCCCTTGTGTGTGTGTTTTTGGTGGGTGTGTTTCAGACTGCACTCATGGTGATTAGCTTGTAGTATACATGCCAAAAAATCTTTATAGAAGCAGGGTTTCGTTTCCTCTTTTTGTTACTACAAAAAAAAAGTTGTGTACTGTTTGCTGTGTAACTTTGAGCTCTGGAAAATCATATTATTATATATACCTTGTTTTCGTACCTACTTTTTTTTCCTACCTTGTAAAATGATGTGAACACAAAGTACAATCATGTACAAAATGCTAACGCTAACTTGATTGCCTCCATTGTCAGCCACATGGCTGTAGCTGTGTGTTCAGTCTTTCCATGACAAAAACCCCACAATAACAGGTCGACTTATTCACCAACAGGTTTGTCAAGCTCATTCGAAAGATAACGGCAATAGTTGCTTTGTCAGAATGAGCTGGGTTTTTTTTAACACATCATATGCAGTGATAATTGTGTAATACTGTTACTACTGTTGCTGATGAATGAACCGTGCTTGAATGACAAATGAATCTGTACACACATCAAATGATAAACTGCCACCTCCAGACTGACTTCAGAATCTCCTAATCGTGGTTATCAGTCATTTGCGGCTTGGTGCGCAGATGCACTTTATGACGCCTCGTTCCTGCTCCAACAACTTACTGAGCTAAGACGAAACCTGCGCTGGTTTCAGCCTGAGTTTACATCTTCCGCACTATGATTATGCCCTATCACTCTCCTCTCTCCCTCCCTCTCATTCACTAGCTGCCTGGTCAGAGGTTGCCAGACTGTCTGTCAGCCTATCGGTCCTCGTCCCTTCAGGGGACAAAGCTCCCGTTCTTCCCGGGAAAGCCCCCACCCTGCCGGAATTCTCCCCTCTCGCCTACGGGTGCATGGCAGGGAGGGAGGGAGGGAGGGAGGGAGGGAGGGGGGGGAGGTGGGGGTAGAAAGAGCAGAGAGGACGCTTGGGTTGTGAGCATTTACAAAACAATCCAGATATTTTTGTAGAGTGATACTTGTATCTTTAAAATTTAACCATTCCTATTGTGAGAATTGCGTACATTATTGTTTGCTTTGTATTCATTTCTGATTTGAAAAGATGATGTGAAGTGGCATGAAGTGCGTGGAGGAAAAAAAAGAAAGCTCAGAAATTGGAAGGGGTGAGGAATGATAGCATTCATAGAAAAATGCGGTGAGAGATGAAGATATAGCTGCACTGTGGAATTATAGAGAGAAGATAATTAAGTGAGGTGCAGAGTGAAGAGGCAGAGAGAGAGCTGACTTTGCATCTGAAAGGTTACAGTCTCTGTATGCACTGTATGCTCAGCAGCAGCCACACGTTCGTTCAAATGTCCTTGAGCAGGGCGTTGAACTTTTACAAGCTTTTTTCTGTCAATTTCTGTCGGCTAAGCTTTGTCTTCCAACAAAGTATAACATGGTTTATAGTGGTGAAATTTGTACTCTATTCGAAACGTCAGTTCTGAAATGATGATTTCTACACTATGTAGAGTGTGATCTTGATAACATTAGCTTCACACATTTGTTGGAAATGTTTCTTCGGTTGGCTTGTTGCTAAGAAAAAAAATACAGTCTTACTGTACATCATAGACTCATTGGCGTGCTAACAGACAGCATCACGTTTATGCTAACACTAGCATGAATAGCATCTGAGGAAGTGGCCCATAGTAGGGTTAGGCCTTTAAACTCCACAATCTTAATTGAAAAAACTCATCTTGGCTTTTTGTGTCAGGATGTTGCAAAAGTATATCATCCCTGTCATACTGTATAATTAATGATACCTTTTTGATCACCTAAAACAATGTAGCATAATCATGCTAACAGCTGCAGCTGAGGCAAAACAAAACAACACAAAAATCCCCAAAATGCTTTTATCCAGTTTTTTTTAAACTTTTGTTAACATTAACACATAATTCGAAAATGTAAAAGTTTAAGTTAAGCTCGTGTTATATCAGTGCTGAAACGTCCCATGAAAAAAAAAATGACTGGGATTCGCACTAAGTTCACAGTTATGGGGTCAAGTCAGTCCCAGCGGCCTAGATATCTAGGCCGCCGTTGATAGGAGTCATGTCTGCAACTGACACACTCTTGTTTCTGAACAACAAACAATGCCAAACAGAGTCTGGTTGCCATGGAGATCTGTCACGGTGTTTTTTTGTGGTGACATTGTTGGTTTCTCCTCTCAATCAGGAAGACATTCTGTCTGGGCAAGACTGATCTAGTCATGATACTCGCTGGTATCCTTTGAAGGAGAGCAGGATTTCCATTTTGGTTAACTCCACTTCTCAGATTATGATACCAGATGTTAGATAAAGTAAAAAAAAAAAAGTCCCATGAAGCTGCTATTAGCGTTTCATCGCATACAAAACAGCTCCAGCTATATATGTGTTGGAGTTGTGTATTATCATCTACAGGGTTCGTAAAGGGCAGTTATGCTTTTTTTCTGCATTTCCTTCCACTGTATGCTTTACACACTTAAAGGACCAGTAGGTAGGAGGTAGTGACACCTAGTGGTTAGGTCTGGGATTGCAAGTCCTGTGCTTTTGACCATTTCTATGAAAAAAAGCCGTCTTTATAGGCTTTAGTTGCGTGAATAAGGATGTCTAGATATGAAGGACTCTATACTATGTATAGAAGAATTTATAGTTAGCGGTCATTATGCATGGATTAAAACATAATTATGAGTACTCTAATCTTTCACACTCTTTTTAAAATTTCTTTAGTACAGTTTTAAAAGATGCCAGCTTCAGGCTTAATGTTATGTGGGTCAGTGGCTGATTTGGACACAGCGTGTTGCCACATGCCGTCCGGTAAGCAGCTGACTAATGCGGCATTCGCCGTCAGTGTGATGGCGGCGGCAGCGGCGGCGGTGGTGGGAGGAGGAGGAGGAGGGAGCCTGAACAAGGGCTGAACTGTGGATGCACTCTGTCTCAGCTCAGGAAGTGGAAGAAGAATGTGGTGTGTATGTCTGCTGAGACTGCTGAAATGGGTCTATGCTTGGTTGCATGTGAGTGCATGGTGGCACATGTATATTGTACAGCACAACTATATCCATGCCATAAATACAGACACGTTTGTACGCATGGGTTATGCATATTTATTTTGTGCGTATGTTATTTAACTGTCTGACTATTAGCTGAGCCTGTTGGCCTTTGATATAAAGCTGCATATAGTATGTGATGTGTTCACTTTATCCACCTTATTTGTCCCTCTTAAACCTATTACACCACAGGATAGATAGCATACTACCTGTCTATGTCTATACATTTAGAGCCTGTTAATAGCTAAGTCATTCTTCAAGACCTTGGACATAGTCAGAGTGTTTATGTCACCTATGATCCAGCTCATGAGATCACATGATAATCCAGCTTGTCAGGTTCCAGGCTAAGTGTTTGTGGCTGATCTGCAGCGCTTTGGACACAGTCAGCATTTTGTATGGATCTGTGGGCAGCAAAGGGCATGTTTTAATCCAACAAGCCATTTGATTGGATAAAGTGTGACTCAGGTTGCCTTGTATTTGGTATGAAAATATTTTCCTGGAATATATTCATTGGTCATACTGTGTAATAAATCATGTGATGCATCAGGTTAGTGTATTTGCTAAGCTAGGCTAAGTATGACCAGAATGATTATTACAAAAACGAGCTTTGCAAATGCATGCTTGCTTTCTCAATTATGTAGTAATAGGATCGCTCTATATCTGACCAGGTTAGGGTCATGTCTCCCATTGGAATCAATAGGCTTCCAGTCTCCTATAAAGGCTGGCAAAGGTGAGGCCATGTGACACAGGAAGTTCTTGGTTTTTTTTGTTTGATGTTGAAAATCACTGTCAAACTGTCACCAAATCAAAGAAAAAATAAATAATAGCATAATATAATAACAGACTGCACAAGTTTATTAAAAAAATGACAACCTTGTCAAGAATGGAGACGAGGGCTTCAAAAAAACTGAAAGGATTTTGCTCTTGTCATCAGATGTTAATAATAATGACCTGTTGCATGGTTCGCTCCCCTTGATTTGAGTTGGATAAATGACTTCTTTTCTGTGTTCACCTATGCAAAGCTGGTGCAACAGGGGCCTAAATTGAGCACACTGAGCAAAGCATCATGGTCATGCAGCCACATTTTATCCTCTGATATCTAAAGCCAAGCAGCTGATTAGTGTTTTGATAGACCAGCTGTCACCCATTCACCCCCTGAGATTTAGTCTTCACTTCTGCGTGTAATGTGGCTCACTGGTGTGTATTCATGTATGTCCTTGAGCTGGATGCCCTTCTGTATGTGCACAGATTTCTCACACTCTGTGTGTGTGCAGTTGCGTGTACTGCTGCTGCTGCAACAAAACAAAAGGATGTAGAATGTGAGTGTGTTAAGTGTCTGTGTGTGCTCATGTATAATGAGTGCTTTGTGTGAGTGTGTGGACCATTATCTATAACTCTGCTTTCTAGGCCCAGGCAGCCACTTTTAGCTGTGTCCTGTCTCACTCAATCATATGATAACAATCAACATTCAGCACCCCTCTCTCTTTCTCTCTCTCTCTCTCTTTGTGTCTCCTCTGCTCGCTCTACCACAGCACCTATACACTTCCCTCCGGTCTGTCTCCTTCAGTATCTGGAGACACGTGACCCCTCTTAACCTCTGTTTCTTAAAATAGCTGCATGCTTATTGTGCACAATGCTCTGCATTTTTTTATTATAATTCACTGGTTTGCTACTTTTGCTGCAATTGGCCAATACTTACGTCACTTCCTGGAAGAGGGGTCACGGTGCAGCGAATGGATGTCGTACTGGTGGAAATAGGGGTGATTGACCGAAGCTTGCTTTTACCAGACGCTGACCGGCAGGAGGACAAAAGAAGTGGAGCAAGGGATCAGGGCCTGTTGCAGTAAATACCAGGCTGCCCTCTCCAATGCTATGTACGCCCTCAAGAGGGCCCGTGGGATCGGCAGAAACATTGACTCAGGTGTAGAATGGACAGAAATTGATTTTTTCTGCAGAAAGGTTAAATGAACAGCTGTAGATGTTGTTGTTGTTGTTGTTCTGCCCAGTGGCTACCATTTTCGTGAGGCAGAAGTCAATGCAAAAATGATGTACGTACCTTTAATACCGCCTGGCCATTAAAATAAATTGAGGCTGTTGTGAAGTAAAAGCATCCATTAATTGTTGTTTTTGCACCTGTCATAATGGACAGAATGTGTCACCACAAATGGTTTCTGTGTGCAGAATTTATCATGCAAGTACATTATGAATACACCAAGTCTCCTCTTCCCTTCAGTGTTCTCTCCCTCTCTCACACACACACATACACAGAGCAGACAACACAACCTCTTGTGATGCATTCCTTTGTGACGTCAAATGCGCTGCCTCTGGGCTACGAGGCGCAGCACAGGATGTCTGAACAAGAGAGACAAAGACAAAGAGAGAAGGAGAAAGAATCCGTTATATGTTTAAGTGGAAAAAGAAGAGAAAAAAAAAATCATATTTGTGTGGTTAAAGAAAAGAGAGGCAGGAGAAAACAGATTTTTTTTTTCTGTAAAAAAAAAGGAAAACATAGCCGAGCCCAGAAAGTCGGAAAGTGGCTGCAAATAGCAGGAGTCTTACTTCCCTATAATAAGACAAATTCTTTACTGCTTCTCCTCCCTTGTGTTTGACAGCCACTCTTGCCCTGAGCGATGCCCGCTTTGCCAAGCAAAGGGGAAGAGAGGCATGGCTGCCGATCATACCGAGACATGTGATACAGAGTCACACTGCAGCAAGCGACATCCTCAGCATTATATTCTATTTTCATAGAAACTTGCTCTGCAAGCCTGCCAGCGCCAAAAGATTGCACAACACTGGCTGTCTACCAAAGTAATGTTTACTTATAGATTTTTTTTGTTTACAGTGTGTTTTTTTTTTATTGGTCATACATATTTGGGATGCTGCCAAAGCAAACAATGCCTATTAATAATATGTATTTCATTGTAACATTAGCTTATAAATTCAGTTGTTTAAGGATGGCAAAAAATAGATCAGCATGTTTTAAAAGAAACTTATTATTTTCAGTATTTTGTAGGGTCAGAGATGGTAGTTTTGTTATCTTAAAAAAACTGTTGTTAAACATACGTACACACATATAAAATTCTTTCAGTATATCTGAATATTTGTTCTATTTTTTTCTTCTAGTGTGAGCTAAAGTTATGACTGGAACTACAACAGTCCAGGAAATGCTTTGTCATTCAAGAGTATTTTCCTCCTTGCACAGTCAATTTAAATGACACTTTTATTTCTGTGTACACACCTTTACCCCAATATGATCACATTCATTAAAACAATCCGAACACAAAAATCGGTATGTGCTTCAGAGTGGTTGAAATGTACATGTTTAAAGGCAGACAAAACAGGGGACAAATTCATTAAAATATGTGATACAGAGAGACACCGGAGGTCCGAAAATCCACAGGATACTTCTAAAACAGCTGCTGATACTGTATGTATCTCATCACAGTGGGTGCTGCTTGCTTTGAACATGCATGTAGCTCAGCATGGTGATGTGCAGCCGTGAGATAAGATACAGGAAAGATGTGTTTTAAAGGAATAATGGGATTTTTATTGTCTGTTAGTCAGGAGCTGTTTGACTGACAGATTTGTAGTTTGTTTAACCAACCATAAGCATAGCATTGTATCGTTACATTGTTTTTTTTTTATACATGTGGGATTCATGCATACTGTGAAGTATTATGTAGACCTGTGATGTGGGAGCAGCGTGGGTGGTGTTCCATATAACATGGCAGCAACATAAAGGGTAGATGAAGAACTACATTTCCTGTATGGAACCCCAGTGTGATTTCCTGCACTACTATCAGGAAAAGGAGGACACCAAAAAGCAATATAAATATATGGACTAGTAAACATGTACCAGACATACATGCTTTTGTTTTTCATTTGTCTGTTTTTCATTTGTGTTCCATGCTTTATTTTATCTTAGCAATGCTAGCTGACTCTACTCTCTTGTAGCCTAGCTAATTAGCCTCCCAGGTCAGTAACAGTAGGCTTTTTAGCGCTTGTTGCTATCATGCCAACAACGAATTTCATATCGATTATTATTTCTTGACACAGCTCATGTTCGTTTAGCTTCGGACCCTTTTTGAAGTTTTATATTGCTGCAGCTGCTTCTCTGTAAAAAGCTCTTTTCATGGTCTGAGTGGCTTTTTGGTTTGCATATCATAACATAGAAATTACAGCTCTAGAACGAGTAGATACTGTAAATATAGGAGCTACTGAACTCTCTAAACATTCATTTCCTCCATACAGCATTTCTCCCATGTGACCAACATGTCCAACCGGTTCAGTTGGCAACACAGCACGGTTCAGCTGTCAAAATTCAGTCCTACTCATCATGAAGACAATCCGCTTAACATGCCAGCTAAAACATGCTATATACTGTTTATGTATATATGTATTTGGACAGATTAGTCAAATTGAACTGAACCGTGATAAGAAATGTGGAAATTGTGTGTGTCGCTTTGGATTTTATAGTGGCCTTAAAAACAAGAGGAAGAGGAAGTGAGAAAGAAACTGAGAATGTGTGAATATGTGCAGTAAGCTCAGTCTAGCCTGACTTGAAAATAAGTTTCTGCAGTGATACATTTAATTGATTTCCAAGAACTTGACACATTTCACTAACATGCCTTTCTTTCTACCACCTAGTCCTCCTTGCTCAGCCCATAGAGAATGAATGTATAGAGGGTTTGACGTTGAAAATCACAGACTTCGGCCTGGCCAGGGAGTGGCACAAGACCACAAAGATGAGCACCGCCGGCACCTACGCCTGGATGGCTCCTGAGGTCATCAAGTCCTCCACCTTCTCCAAAGGCAGTGATGTGTGGAGGTGAGTGCTCGTGTGTACATTTATGTGAGGAAGTAGCAACATCTGAAGCTCAGTGTTATTTATCTGCAGTGTAATTTACAGCACAGGGCTTTATTACGGTTAAAGGGATTGACACACACGAATACTTCTATCTCCCCATTAAATACAAAGGTAGGAGCTGGAGGTTATTAGCAGCATTAGCCTAGCTTAGAATAAAGACTGGAATCTTTTCTCATCAGTGTATTCTCAAGAGAGCGTTTATGCTAAGCTAACATGAAATGAAAGTGGTAATTATCTTCTTTTGAGGGTTTAACACTGTTCACTCTAATCAGCAATGAAATATATCTGTACTTCCACACATTTACAGTGGGTTGGCATCCACAAGATTCTGTAATACACAGCGACAGCCATATTTTTCTCTTTGTCTGGTGTGTTCCATAAACATTTTGTTTTTGCTTTTTAACCTACTTATGAGACACATTTTACATATGCAGTCTGCACACACACACTCACACACAGAGAAAAACACATAAAAACACATAAAGATTCTGGGTGCATAGACATCAAGGATATAGAAACTATAAATTCAGCTTCAGCTGGCGTGTATTAATGTAGACAGCTCAGGAAAGATATATACATATTGTAGCTGCTTCAGACAGTTCATAAGTTTCTACAGTTTTTCATCATGTTGTGGGTTTTATTGTGAGTAACTGTTGGATCACAGACTCTCTAAAATGCC
>JAVQJX010112747.1:0-10320 GCA_036025115.1 Ambassis agassizii | reverse complement strand
TTTAAAAAAAAAAAAAATTTCCATTGTCCTTTAAATTTCCTTAAATAACAAATGAAACTTTTTACCTAAATTGTTCTACTCCTGCCATGTTGGTTCCCATAAGTCTGATATAAGGATGCTAACAATAGTTTACTTCAAATGCATGAAAAGCAGCACACTCTCTTTAGGCCTATTGTCCCTCCGTCTTCTTTTCAGTTGGCTCTCTGGTGATCTGTTCAGGACAAAGTTCTTTGGTAGGATCCAGCAGAACAGGGAGAGGCATGTTCAGACACGCCGCCTGAGCCTTGAACTCCTCCATCTCCTTGTCTTCCACCGACCGTCTCTTGCTGAACAGGTATAAACGCAGCAGTTTCTTTGAGCTGTCATCAAAGCGCATCACACCACAGTCAGGACAGGAAGAACTCAGGACAGTGACAGTGATATTTAATTGTTCAAAGGCGAAGCTGCTGCCATCTAGTGTGACGTTGGACGTCATGTACTGACAGCTGTCCTCAAAGCTGAAGCTGCGAGTGAAAGAGAGTTTGGAGGCGTCGCTGGTGTTGCTAAAGCGTATGCTGGCACTGTCTCTACGTTTGAATCTTTCCAGGTGTGCCGGATCACCCAGACTGGCAGCTACCAACGCCCATCTTCCCGCCAGATGATGGGAAGCCAGGCCATCCCAAGGCTGGACCAGGTTCTCGCAGGCAAGAGGAGCTGAATGGCTCACAGACGCCCAGCAGAGGAGAGCGACGACACATACAGCAAACATGTCCACCACACTGAGTGCTGGCAGTGTTCATATAATACTATGAAGACACCAGTGAAAACAGCCAGCTTTATAGTTGCTTTTATAAAGATCAGGTTTCATAATCATTCTGAGCAGAGTCCATTTTGTCCGTCTGTTTATTTTGTGATTGTGAAATAAGTGCTCATACAAACAGTACATGCTGCAAAAACATTCACAGCAATTTACAATTACAATTTGCAAATATTTCATTCAAAAATTAACAAAACATTTCAATAGAAAGTGAGAAAATGTAGCTATGATGTTGTGACACTATGTCCAACATGCAAATGTCCGATATTCAGTGTCCATTCTTTGATTTTGATAAAATGGGTTTTCTTTTAGCTCTTCTGTCCCTCTGTCTCCTCCTTAGTTTGATCTGCTGTCTCTTCAGGACAAAGCTCTTTAGTAGGATCCATCACAGCAGGTGGAGGCATGTTCAGACACTCCACCTGAGCTCTGAACTCCTCCAGCTCCTCCTGTGTTATCCGTCTCCTCTTGCTGAACAGGTAAAAATGCTGCCGCTTCTCCGCTTCCACATCAAAGCTGAGCAACACGCAGTCATGGCAGGATGTTTGGATGAAGGTAGTGCTGATGTTGTCAAAGGTGAAGCTGCTGCCATCCAGGGAGATGTTGTAAGAGGCATAGTGACAGCTGCTATTTAATCGTCTGCTACGACTGAAGGTGATGCTGTTCTCGTTGCTGTTGCTGGAGAACTTGGCGGTGGCGCTGATACTGCTTCTCAGTCGTTCCATGAACGGTAGATGGCTCAGACTGCCTGCCACCATGGCCCGTCTGCCCTCCAACTGATGGAGGTCAAGTGGACTCAAAGGCCGGAGTAAGTCTTCACAAGCCAGAGGAGCTGAGCGGCTCACAGACATGAAGCAGAGGAGAACGGCACACACAGCCAACATGACTCTGTTTGTTGAATCCATAATATGCTGCATGCTGTTGGAATAGTTGTGATTATATACTTTACAATTTCACAATACAGGAAATACCAGAGAGCAGAGTCCTTTCTTCATCGGGGTTTCTGTAATTATGAAATAAATCAATGTTCTACTTTCTTTTGTTTACATTGGATCCCCGCTCTTCTCTTACCTGTTGTTTACTATTGATCAAATGAAACAAAAGGTACCGTTTTGTTTTTGTATTTTGTCCTTGTTTGAACTTGTGTTAATATCGCCTGTTTGAAGGATGCTAAAGTAGTTTGTAATTTCATTTAGTGAAGTCAAATAAAGCCTAAAACAAAAACAAATTCAAATCATTTCTACCCCGAGCATACTGAAACTAATGGAACTGGTTTGCAAAAAACTATAGTTTTTAGATTACGGAAATATTTGAAGAATCAGAAAAAACTCATGGTTGACTGACAGAAAGCAGTGCTATTGTTGGCAATGCAGGGATGTATAACTGTTCATCATTTGAACTGAGCCACAAGACCAAGAAACTGCAGTTCCTTCAGACTGCCACTGGAGGCCGCTTTGAATCTCTGTGGGAGGTTCTGACACTCACCATGTTGATGGTGTCATGGTCCACCTAACCTCCAAAAACCGGCAAATAGGTGGTGCACAAGTGGAGCTGAGGTGGGCGGACAGTCACAAAAACAGGAAACTCGTTCCATGAGTCACCACACACCTCTCACTCAAGTCAGCTATGCCCAAAATGATGCAAAATTCTATACCAGACTGTAAACATCTGTTCTAAAGTTGGCCATTCCAACATGTCAGTCTATGGGGACTGACTCCCTTGATGGATCCTGCCCCTAGAGGCTGCATGGTGAACATTCAAGTACACATTAAGTTTCCAGACAAAACAATGGCTGACAGGTCTGTGACACCATGCACATCACGATCTGCTGAAAAAGCACAACTGCTATCACTGTTTGTATTTTCAGCACACAAAGTCCACAGCTGTCGGTTTAACATGAAAAGCTTTTGTGACAAATCGAGATCGATTTTGGCCAAACATTCAACTTCTGCATCAGCTCCACCCCCACAGCAGCTGCCCTCCTCTGCCCACACATCTCCCCCTTAAAGTCCATCGGTTTGTCATGTCATGCTTGTCTAATACACACTTTTACCAGAGGCAAAAATCAATGCTTCAAGACTTTCAATGAAAAGTTCAGATCTTCATTAGCACACCCTCATCTCTGCAAACAGACTTTGTAGCTTGTTAATCATGAAGGAGTCTGGGAAATACGTAAAATCTGAATTTAAATCCAATTCGTCAGGAGAAAATCTGAAGTAGTAAACTAGCAATCATAACACAGTTGTGTCTTCATTGTGGATTTATTTCAAGTAACAGAACAGTTAACAAGTTAAGAACAACACATATAATGACCAGTCACTTGCACATTTTAAATGTTCAGTTACATCAGATCTTTCAGTTCTTCTGTCCCTCTGCTTTCTTCTCAGTTTGATCTGCTGTCTCCTCAGGACAAAGTTCCTTGGTAGGATCCATCACAGCAGGTGGAGGCATGTTCAGACACTCCACCTGTGCCCTGAAATCCTCCATCTCCCTCTGCTCCATCTGTCTCCTCCTGCTGAAGAAGTAAAAATGCTGACGCTTCCCGGACCCCACATTCATACGCATCAGCATGCAGTCATGGCAGGACGTGTGGACGAAGTTAGCAGTCAAGTTGCTTTTGTCTGTCCCATCATAGCTGAAGCTGCTGCCCTCCAGGGAGATGTTGTAGGAACTGTACAGGCACTCATTGTTTAAACGGATGCTGCGAGTGTAGGAAATGTTGGCATCACTGGTGTTTCTTAAGAAGTTGACAGCAGCACTGTCCCTTTGTTTAAATCGCTCCAGGAATGGCGGGTGGCTCAGACTGCCTGCGACTAAAGCCCACTTCCCCTCCAAATGACGAAGATCCAGCCCATCTAACGGCCGGACTAAGTCTTCACAGGCGACAGAAGCTGAGTGGCTTACAGAAGCCAAACAGAAGAGAGAGATGGCACATGCAGCAAGAATCATGTTGTTGTCACTTCAAAGTTAAAATGTGGCTGCTGCAGTAAATCTGCACAGTTTTTATACTCATCCTAATCTGGTGCTGTTTTCCCCAGATTGTGAAATTTGAGGGCTAGTTTCACAATCTGGGGAAAAACAGGTCTGATTCCACCTGTGGAGTCTGCTCTTGAGAAAGAAGTAATATTTTGAGTGATGTTTGAGCGTATTGATTGTTTACACCTCTGATGTTTTAGTTGGCTCTTTGCTGTGGAATCATTACTAAAAACATGTGCTCCCTGTTGGCAGCATTGTAACACTTGCTACAGTCTACACATACATGAGTTTAAATATTTACAGGCAATTATACAGATTGGGAAGACCAATAAACACATTTATAACATACATGTTGCAGACTGGCTAGCTGCTATGTTGTCAATGCTAACAGGCTAATATGCAGCACATGTTGCAATTCAATGTTAAACAGCCAGAAATAAATACTCTGCTCAGTGTTTCTTTCTTTAAGAAGAAGTGATTGTGTGCCATTAAATTCATGTTGTGAAGGAAACAAAACTCTGTCACATCACCTTGTTCCTGAAAAGCAGTTTTTAAGGTCCATGTGGTAGCTCTGGCCGTCGCCATCTTGGCAGTCTCTGGCTCTGCCTCACTCCTGGTTAATGCATAGAGGCGGAGAGGAGGTGGAGCAGATGGCCCCTCTAAAAAAGACTGAAAATTGCACCTTTGTGCATAATAATAAAAACCATATAACAAATTAAGTAAATATTCTTCCATACAATCATCATGAAAAGGGGAAAATTATTTGCAAACACTCAGTTGTTCACGTTTATTTTCCTTTTTGAAGTCAACCTCAGGTGTCCATTTAAGGAATTCCAGCAGGTTTGACTACATGCATGAGGAACCAGTGATGCCCTATAAATAATCTGATAAGATGTGCATGTATGCATTTTAACTGAATCTATATTACTCATATTTTATATTCTCACTATGCATTGCTTTCCTCAACACATGTAAACACTATGAACTGTAAAAGAAAGAAAGCAAGTATTTCACTTACTAAGTTTGTCTATTTGCTTTGGTCAATTTTCACAGCATATATCTGCTTTAAATTGAATACATTTAGAATTGATTTCCACTATCAGCCTGTCTGATTAATTTTGCTTCTCAGCTTTGAAATACATTGTTCTTTGTTCACACCAAGCTGTCTGCAGCCTCTAGAAAACCTACATCTATCAATTGCCATTATATTATATGGTACAAACCTTCAGTTACGCAACAGTGCCAGAGGGCAGAGTCCCGTCTCTGACTGCCAATTCTGGGATTGTGAAATGAGATTTTTGAGAACTTTAAGTCTGATTTAATTATAGATTAAAGATGAGCACTCAAAATGAAACACTTTGTATTTTCAGATCATGAACAGGTCATGAATTTATTTACATCGAATCAAAGCTGTAGTCTTATGGGATCTTTAATAATTAGGCATTCATTTTAGTTGTGAGTCAACATACTTTATTTATGAACAAGCAAGAAGAAAGAACACAAAAGAGTCAAGATAACAAGATCCTTTTATTTAGGAAATTAAAGAAATAGAAACATACAAACAGAAGACGCTCTTTAACTTGAACAAATTTGATCATTTTGTCTATTTGTGATCAATAACAATCTCCAAGCTAGAGAGTATCGTTGCCCCTCTTTCACAAAGTCTCTTGTTTGGATCCATTATAACAGGCGGACGCAATTTCAGACATGCCGCTTGGACTCTGAAGTTAACAATCTCCCACAGCTCCAACTCCCTCCTTTTGCTGAACAGGTACAAGTCAGGTGACTGAGACCCTTTGTCCAAGGTCAGCAGCACACAGTCTGGACACGACGTATGGAGAAAAGTCACTGTAAAGTTGGCTGAAGATACCGTGAGGGAACGGAAGTTAGGACCTGCCATTGTGATGTTTTGTCGAAAATACCGGCAATAACTGCCAAGACGGTTGGCATGTATGTATGAGGAGTTGTAGAAATCAATGTTTGCACTGTCTAGTGTTTGTAGCTCGCGTTCAGCTGCAAGGTCTTTCACGCTGCCTCCAATGAGAGCCCATCTTCCCACCGCACTGCGGGCATCAAACTGGACAGGTCGAACCAGGTCCTCACAGTCCAGAGGAGCTGAATGGCTCACGGACAGCAGACAGAGGATGGCAAGTAGCAGCACAGCAGACATGTTGTCTTCTTGTTGGTATTTATCTCAGCTGTATTCTCCTGTCTCGGTGTTATTGCACCAGATGAAAAAGCTTTCTTTGTTCTTGGTTTTATAGTCACAACGCAAACACTCGGTTTTGCAATGTGTGAAATTCTATTATAAGGTCACCTGTCCTCCACCATGTGGATTTAAGGGATTGTGACATGGAACAGGTAATGAATAACAGATTGTTTACACTGGAAGTTTACTGGCCTGTGGGCTGAATGGTTATCATTGTTTATCAAATGAAATACAGATTGTACTTGTGTGGAATTTTTCAAATGTAACAATAATATTATGGATCTTATGCACTTATATATTATTAGACTGAAGGGACCTTTGTATAAAATGTGATTTTTAACACATATCGGCTGTAAGGTCCCTCTAAATCTTTCTCTTCCACTTTCTATTCTGAAAGCAGGTCGACCCCTAGGCACTTCCTGTCTAGTTTGGAGACGTATTGGCTCCTCATGCAACAATTCTTTGAAATCCCATTATTTATTTTTTTTGATCAGACACCATGGGATCTCTCAGGACAGCAGGGTGTTTTTTTTCAATAACAGGATATCCTTCTGCATCCCTTTCCCTGCTGTTTAGCATGGAGCAACTACAGATGCTGGTGGAGACACTGCAGGGACGTCAGGCAGCTTCAGCACACACCATACATCTGTGCAAACGTGAGATTTAGGAAAGGCGTCTTTGTGATGTACTTATTTTTTTCTGCAAAATGTAATATTATAATATCGTCATTTAAAAGATGTGTATAAATTTCCAGCATCCGATGTTCCTGAATGATAAACATGAGCCCACAAATGTCCTCTTCCTCTTTTAGAATCTGCTGCCATGAACCAAAATGTTACACATTATTCAGTTGATCTGTTTTGCATTAAGCAGTGCTGTGTTTTTAGATAAATGAGTTCGCCAAGCAGTGTATCACAATGTCAGTTTAATCATTAAACCGTTCACCAATCGTATCAATACATCCACACACCGAGCTGGATCCTCTCCACTAAATCTGATAAAAATACAAAAATCATACTCTCAGGTTCTTTAAAATATATAGTTTTAAAATTAAAAATGGCCCACAAAATATTCAATTGTTTATAAATTAGACCATTTTATATTTTTAGTCATCTGAGTACAGTGTAAATAAAAATGTTACTGTATCTGGATTATTTAATCTATCTAATAAAGGTCCAGAATCAAATAATTCAGCTTCAAATTAAACAAATAAGCTCCTCAAACCTCTCCTGATCTTTGCATGTATTCAGGTTTAAAATAATACATATTTAGTCTTTTAAACTGCACCTAAATGAAGGATTTTATGTTCATCATCTGCTAACCAAGAAAATTATATCAATCTCAAATAGTGTTAAAAAAAACACACACACACGCCTCAGCTTTTGGTTCATGAAAAGATTTTAAAACTATTTTCTGTCTTGAGTCTCTCATGACACTTAAAAACAAGTCCTCAAGACCTTCTCTTACTTCCTGTTGCGGTATCAAAGCTCAAAAAGAGGCTGAGGAAATTTCAAGATGAATACAAGGAATGTTGGCAGAGGAGCGTGGAGGAAAGGGAAGCGGCCTGCGGACACAAGTGACTCAAAAACAGATGGATGCAGAAAACAAAGAGGTGAAGGAAGGACTGTGTTGTGAATGGAAGCGCAGAGAGACAGACTGAAGGATGCTGGCAGGCGGAGAGGAAATGGATGCACAGAGAGGGCATTTACATGACGGAGCAGCACTGACAGGTTTTGCGTTTGGGTGCCTGCGTCTCTTCTCCCTGGCTGGCTCTGGTTGGGCTCTGCATCTCTGTGCTGGCTGGGCTGTTAGCTCCTGCTAGCTCTGCTTTGGTGTTTTGGGATGTGACTTTCTCCAGAAGGGGCTCCTGCTCCCCTGCTCCTGCATCTGTCCTTTGGTTCTCTTGGGGATCAGCCAGGGGAACTTCCTGAAACTGCACAGAGGCAGGGTCCTGCGCTTGTAAAGTCATCTCAGCTGGAGCTTCACCCACAGCCTCTGGCTCAGGATTGAGAATGGACTGTTGTCCCTCAGAATAAACAGGCACGGAAGCCACTGTGGCGCCCTCTAGAGCATCGGCTGCAGACTGCAGCTGCACACAGGCTGGATCCTCAGTCTCTCCGTTTTCTTTTGCCTTTATGCTGCCCTCTGTGTCTTCAGCTCCACTTTCTGACTGTCCCTCTGTACTGCCTGCAGCTGCCTCGTCCCTCTCTGATTCTGTGAAAGTTTCTGTCTCTGTTCTTAGTTCCTCTTCCACCCCCTCCTCGCCTGTGTCTGTTTTGGCTGGCTGCTGATCTTCCTGGGATGTGAGCTCCTCACACACATCATCACCTTCATCTGTGATGATCACACATTCTGCTCTCATCACCAGAGTCCCTTCATCATCATCCTCCTCCTCATTAATGACATTTGGAACTTGTCCAGGCTCAGCCTCGGAAACACCCTGATCCAGTTCGAGCTTTGTGCTGATGACACCATCAGCGGCTCTGATTGGTCCATTTGTGGTCGACTGATGCTCTGCAGCTTTGTGATTAGTGTTTGCTTTCACGTCTCCCTCACCATTGGTTAGGATGACCGTTTCATTTAGTGGTGGGTGTTGGGTCACCTTCGCTCCGTCTTCAGTTATTTCTGAAGGACGTGAAGCACAAGTATCACCATCAGAAAAACATTATAACCTACTATTTGTTCAATATCATCTGACACTAATTTTAACCAGTTATAAGCTGTGATTGTGACACACACAACGATTGTGATAAAGACAGCTAATTCTTGTATTGTACAAAACATTTCAATATTATTACAAGGTAGTCCAAGTGCTTATCAGAAAGCTGGGGTTAAGTATCCTGCACATCTGCATGCAGCCACAGTGGGATCGAACCACCGTCAGTCAGTAAAAAACCTCAGCTCTGCTACAACGTGCAGTATTTCGTTAACACAGAGTACAAGAGAGAGAACACCAGCATGCAAAGTAAACCATTCAAGAAATGTGTATTTACATACAATGAAATGAGATGATTTTTTTTTAACTCTCGTTTACTTTAACAATGTGAGTACAATCCAGCCGACACGCCTGGATGACTCTTTGTAAACTGTGAGAATGAGTGCCTCTTAGCATTTACATACAAAAGGTGTAATTATTCACACAGCATGGGCTCGTATGATCTTTGTGTGAAGTGAAGGTATGACTCTATCTTCTTTATAATGCTAATTTCTTAGACATGAACATCTACAGGGGATTCCATGTTCTATGAGGCTTAAGATGATGAGATGCATATTAACAAGAAGAGCAGGAAATAAGCGGTTTTCAGGCTCACAGAAACAACAGCGATGCTTACAGATGTAGCTCCATGTGGCACAGTTTGACATGCATGACTTTACGTTCTATGATGTACTTTAACTCTATACACCCACCTGATCTTGCTGCAATCTTTTCTCCATTCTGCACAACAGCCCGAATCATTTCTGAGGACAGAATGAATTGTGGTGAACAGACATGTACTGTTTGCTGCAGGAAGATGCACATATAAGGAGACAGTGAGAACAGAAGTACATTGTGGATTATTCAATCACAATATGGGCTGATTTAATGGAGGAAGAGTTGCTTTTGATTAGCTGTTAATAGAAGTGCAGAGAGTAAAAATGCACTGGACAAGGTACCATATGAGTGTTGAAAGAGGCAGGCAGGGAGATAAAAGCAAAGTGTCACTCTATTACAAACTCTGTATGTTAAAGCTTGTCAAGTTCCCAAAAAGTATTCGGCATTGTCTGTAACATTAATTTTCCTCTGTACTAAAAGGTTAATCCGAAGCCGCTTACCTGCTCCAGCCTCTGCCACTTTAACAGCGTCCTGTTGGGTAAAAGAGACAGGAGCGGATTATATTTACTGCTCAACTAAATAACAAAAAAAATAAAAGGAAACTGTTTGTATTGTGCTGTCTGAACCTCTGGTGTATTTTGAAAACCATATCAACACAGTAAGCAGACAACAAAATGAAACGCAAATACTAGAACATCACAGGAGCTTTGAGGAAAACTGAGACAGATAAAAGATTCTGTGAAATATATTTTCTCATATTCATACACTCTACAGGGCTGAGAGAAATACAGACAAACTAATATTTTCACTAAATGGTTTGGATGCCAACTTGACATGGTGTGATTGCTGGTTTGTACCGAGATAATGATTTTGTGGTTGTTGTGTGAGTGACTGATAGGCAAAGTTCCAATACTGTTCAGACTTGAACTGCCAACAGAACTGAATGAATCAGTGAGCTGTAATTAGCAGCTGTGGTTGCTGCTTCTCAGCAAAAGTTTTGTGGGTCGTCCTTCATGCGATGAAAAGTTT
>JAVQJX010112727.1:0-11298 GCA_036025115.1 Ambassis agassizii | reverse complement strand
GCTCCAAAATGTCAAGATGGCGACCAGGAAGTAAGAAAATCGAGGCTTCCTAACAGGGGTTCGCAAACCAATGGGTGACGTCACGAAGACTACGTCCATCTTTTATATACGGTCTATGATATATACGGTATATGAGTTTTACTTCCTGTTGTTTTCCCTACTTTGTGATTGCTCTCACTGCCCAAATGTTTTTCACCTGTGTGTTGTTACTCAGTGTATTGAAGTTTGCCATTGTCAGTTTTTCTGTTACAACTCTTGCTCTGTATCGGTGTGCTGTGTGTGCTTTCAGTGTTTTTTCCAAAGTCTTTGCTTCTACCTCTGTTTTTGGATTTCTTCTTGACTTTATTTTTGTTTAAAGCTCTCCTCCTTTTGGGTTGAATTTGGGTCTCTGCATTTGGGTCTTCCCTGAACTCCCAATACATAACAATTTGTCCAAGAGGGAGAGTGATGGAGTGCAGCTTCAGAAAACCTGGCCTCCACAATCACCTATCCCAGCTACAGTTGAGTGGCGGGAAGACCCTGGACAGCTCCCAAATCTAAAACATACTTTTTGAGTATCAGTCTACCCCTCAAAGGGTTATAATACATGCAATATCTGCAGGAAAGCTTAAATCTAAGATGGCTGTTGCATGTGCCATAATGTGGTTTTCCCAAAGGGGTAACAATAACACCTTTCTGCTTCTTAAATCAGGTGTGAGGAAAATGGAGCACAGAACAATGCCTCACAGCAGAGGTGGTAATGTCTTAAAGCGCTGCCCACTTCAGGTCTGGTCATCCTGGGAACGCACCTCCACAGCTACTTCTGCAATCTGTAGTGACAGTGTCAATCAGATCTGACTACAAAACACAGCATTACATTTTATGATATAATGGCTCTAATTAGGCTATGTGCTTCCCATCCCAGCTGTTTCTCTGCTGTTCTTTTGGAGTTTTGATTATATAAATGAATAATTTATGAAAGTTTGATAGTCTGCCCATCAAGAAATAACATCACTGTGTGCTATGGCTGCAGTAAACTCACACAAGATCTGCAGAAAAGAGCTTGTTCCGGGACTTTGTCAGAAGCAGCTACTTATAGCATGTAATCAGGGTAGACAACACCATTCACCATGCCAGAGTAAACTTTTACTCTGCTCTCATGGTATCTAACCACCCAAATATTTTTAGCACTTCAGTTTCTGGAGATTTCTGCTTCCCAGATGAAGCATAAAATATTTCTCTCTTTGAAAAAAATTACGTTTGAAAATGAAACAGAAATCCGTCCTCGCAGACACAATGCTCCTGTTTCTCTGGATAATCCGCAGACCTCACTGTCAATGGATTTCAGTGGAAGTCTTTACAGAGTCCCTGTGAAAAGTGCTGACAGAAAGCGTGACACTCCTACAGGGAAGAGAACGAGTGGTTGAATTTTTTAAATGTAACTGTTCAAATCTGTCAAAATTCAATCTTCTGCTTGTACCAGGAAAGAAATACTGTGTCAAGTTTATGGTGAAGTGACTGTCCAACAGTAAGATAAATTTAATGAAGACGCCAGTCTGCTCCAGGATTACTGTAGCATTCTCTGCAGGTGTTGATATTATTGTTCCAATCCTCTGTGTTTAAGGCCCTTTATAACATGTATCTGCATTTTCTCATCTGCCTTTCCAAATCCCCTCTCGATGGTAATATCCAGCAATGAGTATGTAGCAGTTGGATAATCTTTTGTATTTATGTGGATTAAGCTCATGCTGTGTGGATTTTCTTGATGGGGGATGCAAAAGAAGTGACAATCTGTGAATGAATTTACACAAGGCAGGCAGCATGGGAACAAGAGAAGGCTGTGTGTTTGAATATTAATGATTGGTTACAGGTGTGTGTGTGTGTGTGGGGGGGGGGGGGGGGGTTGTTTTCCACTGTGTATCTGCCTGTGTTATTGTTTGCAGGTGTGCAGGTAGGAAGAGGAGAGGAGAGAGGATGGGAAGGGCTTGATGATGTTGCTGTCACTTTATTAAGATAAATTGTCCAATCAAATGGTGAGATCTCTACCCTCAGGAGTGCCAGCATTGAGGATTAGATTACCACCTCCCATAATGCATCAGGGTTTACATTGCAATCCAATCAGAAAGCAATGCTAGAGAGGCCCTGCCTCTTTAAACGACAGAGTTAAAATTAGCTTCAGGGATGTGCACCAAATCTGAACAATAACACACTGTCAGCTTGCGTTTAAAAGGTGGCATATTCATGAGCACTGTGAAATTAGAGGTGTTTATGAAGATACTAGCAAACAAACTGTGCAAATAAAGCTGCATGCTTCATGCTTTGATTTGAATCTCCCAGTCCCAGATCCCTCTTAATAGCAGATAAAGGCAAGTTGGTGAGGTAGCGTATAAAGCACAAGATGAGAAAATAATGAAATATGGCAATGAAGAATGAGCTCACATGGGACCCACACCGCCAACATGACACCAATGGTAATTATTACTGTTCACTCAAGACTGATATTGTTAGTGAAAAGCTTACCCAAGCTGCTTTTAAGAAAGTCGACAAGCAATTTCATTATTTCAGTGTTGCGCTCAACCTCAATGAGATTCAGGAATTCCCAGAGAAGCTGTATGTGTTAGGAGTGGAACGTTTTCATTTTTCTGCTTCAGCAAAGCTCAGAATTACAGGACAGAACAATTATAATCAGCTCATAATCCCCATAACAATCACCTATGACAGACAGGTTCAAAAATAAAAGAAAGCATTCAATAAATAAAGAAGATGACCCAGAATCAGAGAATAGGCCATGACTGTAGTATGGCGTGGCATAATATTAATATTTTAACAACAAAGTCTCTACAGTATATCTTTAATTCATCTAGATATGTATCAATCATTTTTAATCTATTTTATTGCCACTATTTTTCTGGGTATTTTTTATCTTAATCTTTTTCTATGATTTTATCTCACTGCTGTACATGCTTGCTCTGTTTCATTATCAGCTTATCAGTAGCACTCTGAACTGCACTAATTCTGCAAAAAGTGCTATACAAATAAAGTTTGATTGACAGATACAGCCGGTTTTTGGATTAATAATCTCTCTCTTCCCGAGGAACTTGTTACACTTTGTCGTCTCTGTATATGCCAAAAATATAATCAGTGGCCCATCACATGCCTCATTGATCCCATCCTGTGATAAACAGTCACTCGCTGAACAATCTGAGATATTTAGCATCCATAGGTTGGCTTTGCTTCTTCATTTAAACAGACCAGTCATTCTTCTAATGCTTACACAGTTGACACAAAGTCCACATAGAATGTTTGAAAGATGATGTAGCTTGTTAAAATGTGTCCACTGTTTAGTGTGGTGTTCACATCTCCCATTGGACTCCATAGATCTGCCACTAGACTTCTAAAGTTGCAGAGCCCATATGAGGCATCACAGAGTGATAAATGTGAATTACTGTATATGTTTCCTTCACAAGATTATTTGTAGCTCTTTGTTTTTCAATGTTATGTGGGCGTAAGAGTGGGAAGGTGGCAGAAATAAGGCTTCAGAACTTAAAAACAAATTTGCAAAGAAAAAAAACAAAGCTTTGTTAAAATTCATGAAATAAACTCATCCTGCATTCTTTTGTTTCGGGTAATTAAAGCCCTCGTGATGCAACAGAGATAGAAAATTACAGCCTGTCAGGTTGTTAATTCAACTAACAGTGGGGTGTCATGTTTTACCGATCATCTCAAAACATACAGGATTTCAGAAAGTAAGACTTCTAGGCCAGTTGCTGCTAAACTTATTGAGGTTCAGGCCCACTTTCCAGGGCCTACGGGGGATCCTTCTTGGACTGCGATGCTGCAGCAGCAGTAGGGAGGTGGGAGGTGTTGGACCGAGAACCTACATATCAGAGCCAAGCTTGATTCAAAACAAGCACACATGCGCACACTCTGACATTCAAACACACACACAAACACATGCTTGTGTGCGCACACACGTGCACACAGCAGGCCAAAGCAGACAGACTGTGGTTGTTCCACCACTTGGACCCCACCACCTTCTGTTAGCTCTTTTCATGTGTGCCTTAATTTCATGTGACACTGAAGTGTATGATGAAAACAGAGAACAAGGAGGTGAAATCTGAGTAAAACCTTTGAATTTCTAGATCACGCCTTCAAATTGCAATCAGAATCCTTCTACTTTGTTTCATCTGTGTTGCATTGGATTGTTTTTTATTTGCTTTGCAATAATCTTCCTGCCAAACTAACTATGAATAAATTTAACTTCCTCACAGAAAAATAGGTCATATGCAGCAAAGACAAGCTGCATTTGAATTTCTGCATTGCCACACTTCAGTGTAACCTTACACACCTTTAGCATACATCTGCATTAAAAATAAAAAATATACCAAGGCAGTGGACAGATGCTATTGCGTGCAGAAAGGGTGTGTAGTGACAAGAATGAACCATCACTGACCTTCACCTGTACTTTCTGCAAAAACACAGTAATTTATTCATCCTGGGCACTAAGGTCAGGTAGAGGTAGCTGCTGATCCCTTGGGTTATTCTTTTATAATGACTTTTTTTGAGCAGGATGCTTCACATAGAGGTAAGTCGCCTTCGTTGAGAAGGCAGCTTGTGCTCAGTGGAGTAATGAGACATTTCCAGCTATTTCAGCTACCAAATTGACAGCATCACTGGCTGGTGGTCCTCTGGGAGGTCTTGTTAAGATGTTGAGCTATAATTGCACGATATGTTGGCAGTGGGTACATAAAGAGAAAGGGCAGAAGTGTTGCATTTTAGCATCTTGACTGACTTGCCAATGTTGTGCTGTGAATAGTGGACCATGTGACTATTTTGGACAGTCATTTATTTTAATCCTTTTGAGGAGGCAAACGCAGCGCTCACCTTTGATATACTGAACAATTGCTTGCTTTAATTTCTCTCTGGCGTCACTCATATCAAATTGTGAAACAGCCATGGGACAAATGATTGATTACTACAAAACCTGTCAGACTCACTCTGCTGCCCCAGTTGTGTGAAGACTCTCACAGCCAAGAATAGATCTAAAGACTGACAGCTGCCTCTCCCATAGGACACCAGCCTCTTGCGTGTGCTAATTTGTGCCAATGCCTACGCATGTGGAGGTGTGAGCACATAATACCAGAGAGGTTTGGGCACATTTGTCAGAATCAGTCATGCTGCTTTGATTGAGTGAAAATAATAGATATCTGGTGCAGCTGCTATTCAAAAAATAACATAACTGAAACTAATAATAGTAACAATAATAAACTTTATTTGTATAGCACTTTTCAAAACCAAGTTACAAAGTGCTTCACATTAAATATACAGTATAAAAACATCATAAAAACGTGAAATAAAACCGTAAAATCACAGTGGATCTCAATAATCTCAATAAGTTTAAGATGCTGTCCCCTATATGCTTCAGAATACAGTGGTGCATTCTAAATGGGGGATCTCACTGATAAAGAAATGACACACAGCTAGCTCAATGTCAAGTCAGCAACTATATGAAAGAAAATATTTAAATAATTCATACAAGCTGCTGCTGTGTGCGAAAGAAAGGGAGCAATACTCCCATCATGGCATCCCTGCAACATAAAAGCAGCACAGGGTGTAGAGCACTAATACTATTGTTTGCCTTTCACTGAAGAGGTGAAAAACTGTCAAACTGTGGAGGTACATGAAGGCCTTCTCCAAGATGGGGTGACTTTGATCCAGCATGCACCTCAATAACTCAGCTCCACCAAGACAGATCCACCAATCTGACTGTGATCACTGGTAATTAGCAGGAAGTCCTCTCTCAGTCATTTCAATTTAAGCTTATCCCTCTTAACTGCAAGCTTTAACTGTCACATTTGTAGTCAGTTTGAGTTCTTTTTTGTCCACCATAATATTAAGTCCTGTACATCTGTGTAAATAGCAAATTCTGGGCTGGAAGTAGAGACCAGTGTTACTCAGTAAGAGAGGGAAAAAAGTTAATTTTCTATTTTTTATTTTGCAAAAAATATGAAATAAACTGAAAGTCCACAGGTACAGGTAACACTTACCTTCATATGAGCCCATCATGGCTTCTTACTGTAGTTGTGATGAGGAGTGCTTTTTTTCTTGTAAGTGCAAAGCCATTCATTAATTTGGTCATGCATTATGAAATATTGTATGGAAAGAAGGGCCAGTGGAATATTTAAACTCACAGTTTTTGATGGATTTTGGTAGTTAAAAAGTAGGATTTTCGTTATTCAGGATAAAGAAAACTACATTTGAAGCTTTTGCTCACTACACTGCAGTTGTTGTTAAACCTTTCTATGTAAGACTGAAACGGCTTAACTGCAGGCAGAGCTCTGTTCCGCACGTCATTGGACTTACAAGCAGCGTTACGCCTAATCAAATCAAGAGGCAGGCCAGAACACGGAATAGAAGATGCCACCTGGGTGCCACTGAAATATTTTGGGTGTTGAGTGGAAGTGATGAAGCTGTGATTTCAAGGCTTCCCGTCAACAGGAAGGCACCCAGATCCTAGCTTCTGCTCCTGTGACCCCCCTCTCACACCCTCCCTGCATGTTAATTGGCTAAATGGGAGAGATTATAGAGCCTCCAGAGAGATGGTTGCTAGGATATTGATGGCAGAACCAGTATAGAAATAGCTCTGGATATTTATTTCATTATTCAATTTTCACTTTTTTTATTTTCTGTCCGCAGCTTTTAATTTTGTCAAGTTGCCAAAACATTATTAAAAGTGATGAGCATGAAAGGCAATTTCCTGAAGCATAGAAATGTTTTAAAGCGTAAAAAAAAATCAATGTCCATAATTAATCCTAAAGAGTATACAACCTTTCAAAAAAAATCCAAGTCTGCTGTAAATTATCATATTCCTTTAAAGAGGAGATGTTTTAAAAAGCTCCCTGAAGACATAATTTACTCATGGTAACGGATTGACCAGAGGGGCAAATCAATAGCAGCAAGTGACTGTTTGTACACTTCAGCAGAAGCATAAATCTCTGTCCAACAACATCAAGTGCCAATGCACAGTTACACAGTAGCAGGCTTGGAGTGCCGTCAGAGCTACTCACCTGCATGAGTGATGGGGAAGCTGCCATGACTTCCATATGGCTGCTACAGCCATGTGCTTGGATACATATGCTTACTGGAAGCCAGGGCAGAGTGGATTGGCTGTGAAAATGTTATAATCAGAAATGTGTACTGTAAGCATTTTTTTTAAAAACAAATGTGAAAAAAAGGCCAAGCAAACATTTAAAAACTGTCCGCATGCCATGTTTCCCTTTGTTCATTTGTGTGTGAGTGACTATCGAGGTTATTATATTGAGGTTTCTGGGTGACATTTACTTCACCACTTCCTGAGATTCTTTCTCAGCAAGAACTTTCTATAAAAATCTGCACTTTAAGTCACTGTCAAAACCTTCCTCTGTTCACACTGTCAACAATCCAGTGCTGGAGGTCAGTGCCATGAAGAAGCTTCTGGCATTACACATCATTTCTTCATTCTCAGCATGAAGAAAGAAGTAGACTGGAGTTTACTACTGCAATTTGTCTAGCAATATGTTATAGTTTTCTCTTCTCAGTGTTGACACATCCATTTATATATGTTAATTACAAGAAGCATTAAAACATCAAGGGATCAAATCCCTTTTTAATGCACAACTTGATTGCACAGAGAAAATGTGTGAAATGATGGCAAGACCAGGTAGACCTCCAAAAGGAGCAGTCTGAGGAGACTCACACACAAGTTACTCAAATTTTTCTCCTGTGCATGGGCAGAGGACAGGGCAGCTAGACGTTAACTTCCAGAACTCTATGGCACATTGCAACTCTGAATTATTTATATCATTTGAATACACCTACAATAATATTGAGTAAATAATCCAGTAACTCTTAAATAATCTAAACACAATCTTAAATAGTCTTCTTTCACAATTGTGGCCATGCACTGTTTGGAATATCTCATATTAAAACATGGACACCTGCAGCTTGTAGTCAAGTGCGGTCAATATGTGAAAAGTATTTTCTTTTAAAATATGGTGAGTGAGGCTTATATTCAGCTGTGCTCTACAGTCAGGAAAATACGGTCTATACAGCAGATATAAAAACAACTGAAAAATGTACTTGTTGTTTTTCAGTTCAAGCTCCTTGTAAAACTACTGCACACACTAATCAGTCATAATAAGGACAGCAGGTGAAATGAATCACACGGATTATCTGGTTACCATGGTACCTGTCAGTGGGTGGGATATACTACATACATGTTGTCCTCAGAATACCGCACCAAGAAAATCCACTGGACCCGGATGACACCATGGTTTGGTCTCTATTCAGTGTTCTTTGTGTAGAAGCACAGCTGTGCCATGACTGTTTCTGATGCCTCTAATACTGTCCAACCTCTACATGTAGAGAACATAGGACTGGCTCACTCCTTGGTTTAGATACATGGTAAAAACCTGTGTCTAAACCCATTAAATGGAACAGCTCACAGAACACATTCATTCAGAGTACAGAAACATACACTTATAAGGACACCAGGGACAACAATATGCACAATACACAGTATAGAGGACAGTCAACTCAACATTAAGCTTGTACATTAAGCTGTAGAAGAAAGCCCACTCCCACAGACCAGTATTTAATGTTTGATTCCCACCATGCATTAGATAACGAGCATGCAGCAGAACCTAGCATATGTCTGCAAGAGCAGAGGAAAGAGCAACTGCACATCAGAAAAACACTCAATACACAGGGCCAACTGGGTGTTTGTCAAAGAGGACACACAACTGAGAGAGAAGAAGACAGAAACCCACTGCATGCTTTAGGAGTGTCAGAAAAACACCACATCCCAGTACCACCATAAAATAGTAAAATAGTAATGTGCCCACCACATATTAAACTGTATTTCATCTTCAAGGTCACTAAAGTCCAGCTGGCTCTTTAGTGAAAATAACCATTTAACAAGGACCAAATTAGGATGGCTAGCTGACTGGGTCAGATCATCTCTAACACTGCAGTTCTGGTGGGGTGTTCCTGGTCTGCAGTAGTCTCTCTCTCTCTCTCTCTCTCTCTCTCATCCTCTCTGTCCTGTCTCCCTCTTCTTCTCCTCCTTTACCCTGCAAGTTATCAGCAGGATGGTTCTTCCTTGTAAGTCTGGTCCTGTTCAAGGTTTCTTCCTGTTAAATTGAGTATTTCCTCACACTTTCTGTTTGTTGGGTGTTCAGGCTCTGGATTTCTGTAAAGCACCTAGAGACTATTTTGATTGTAAAAAGTGCTATATATATTGAATATACTCAAACTGACTTGATTAGTCAATACTCTGCATGTCAGGAATTAAGGCTGGCTTGGTCTGCTCTAACCCTGCTGATTGTGATAGAAACGTGTCAGAACACACGTTGAGCCTGGTCCACTGCTGAAATCGCATACAACAGACACATCAGAACTGGACCAGAGAAATAGAAAAGATGTTCAAATCTGATGAGTCAGTTTTTCTTTGACATCACATGTATGACAAAATTTGTGTGTGTATCTTTATAGAGGACATGGCATCAACATGCATTATGGAAAGAAGGCAGCGTGAGTTACTTTGACAACTTCGAGGATCTGGCTCTAATGTTGTGGTGCCAATATTATACAGGTGGTTATAACTGATTGGCATAGATACCAGAGTTGCTTTGGGAATTGCTATACCTGTACAGTGCATGCATTTCATCATGTAGCTCTCATCTGATTTTCCTTACTTATACCCTGTCTGCTCAGTCAGTGAGATAACAAGAAGTGACATCACAAGGAATATCATTATGTATAAATGAGCCACCCACTGCCTCAGTTTCCTCCATAAATTAGCAAGAGAAGAAGAACAAAGCTTTCAAGGAGCAGCAAGACAGTATTAAAACCCTTCCTTTTTTTACTGCGGCATGAGAGGAGCTAATGAATGGCTCACAGTAAGCTACAAAAAAAAAAAAAAATCAAGGCTGGGTAGATCAGGTATCATATGAGGTCCAAGGTGAGGGAGAATACATGCTCTCTCTCACACACACACACACACACACACGACAAGTGGTATGATCACATCAGGGGGTGTTTGCTGTAAAAACTGCCACCCTCCATCTGAAGGCACTGAGATAAATGAGCATTCAACTCTCTGTTTCTGTCCTTTGATTTCACTGCTGCACTGCTCCAGGTAAACATAAGAGGAGAGTGAGAGGAGATGGGGCCACTGAGCATGTGATCACACACACATACACATTAAAATATGCACACATCCCCAAACAAAGGGCAGAATGGAGATTTATATTCCTCTATTTTGTACACACACAAATGAGCCTGTGATATTTTGTTCCTGTACATGGATCCATATCAGGAAACAATCAAGCAGAACTGTTGAACTTGTTTTATATCTGCAGCTTGACACATCGTCATCATCAATATACACAGATATCCCTTTATTCCCCTTCCTCCCTGTTTGTCCTCTGTTGGAAACAGCAGAGCGATCAAACAGTTTTCTTCAGAGTCTGTGTAAGTGGAGACAACACAATCGGATTAAACACATACAAAGATAATAGCCTCTCCGTAAGTTTGATTGAACAAGCCGCCTGGGGAGCCAATCGATTTGTGTTTCAACACAAACCGGAAAAGTCTGCACAGCGACTCATCTAACGCAAGACACCTTTTGCTCTTCCTCAATCCAGTTGTAACATCTGGATTGTAACACAGTGGAGGTTTAATCAGGGGCAAGCATCAGGACAGGAGGGGACTGTGTGCTGAATCCATTAAATATGGATTAGAGCTGTAATCGCCGGAGAGTGGGATAGTAGGGCAGAGGGGTGTGTGGGCCAGGAACCACACAAACAAGACAGAGATTGACAGTCAACATAGGTGTAAGGTGCAGTGCCCTTTTAACAGACTAAGCAAAGCTACATGCTAACTTATGGCTCCATGTGTTCAAGAGCAAAAGGAGGTACGGCAAAGGAGTGGGCAAATGTGAGTGAATGCAACATCTGATAGCAACAGGATGGAGTGGGTGTCTGGGATTTGTTTGTTTGTGTCGGTACATGTAGCCTACGGAGGGCAATGGCTGCAATAACACTGTGCAATCTGGGAATAAATGTGGGTTAATGATGCTGGAGACCAGATGTGTCTCACTCACATGTTGGACATTTTGCAGATGCTAAGAGAGGAGGAAGGAGGTTTTTTTTTGTTTTTTTTTTTTTGTTTTTTTAAATACTTCATGCGCAATTTGTAATGACACAAGTATATTAAACACTGTAGCTGAGTACAGATGGATATTATTGGTGCTGACTTCAAAAAGAGTGCCACATTTTT
>JAVQJX010112714.1:0-12009 GCA_036025115.1 Ambassis agassizii | reverse complement strand
GCACAGCCATGTTTCTGTCTGTAAAACTTCCCGTTGTACTGGAAGTAGGTGGTGGTCAGGCAGAGGTCCAGCAGGTCACAGATGTGGTCTGGAGAGAGGTTGGTTCTGTCGCTGAGTGTGCTGTCTTGAATGAAAATGACCTGGATGACTGAGAACCTTCACAGACATAGTCTAGTTATACTTAATTTCCCCGATGACGCTCCAAAGGGATTAATAAAGTATTTTCTATTCTACACAGAATTACACATATACAATGATTTATTATAAGGTGCAATGTTGAACTCCACAGTATTTTTTTATTACTATTTAATTTCGTAATTATGCTGCTCTAAAAAAAAATAAAAATAAATACACATTATTTCAATGAAATATGAGATAAGAATTTAATCTTAAAAATGTGCAGGGTTAAGATTTAAAACGATCAGTGAAGACACTCAACGTAAACAACGAACTTTAAGTGTATTCCTGAACGCAGCATTTGCGTCACAGAATGGAGTCCTCTATAAAGACTACAATTATGGCGACACAAAACAATTACAAGCAGCTTCGGCGACAGATACACCCACCTGCGCATGCGTCTGTTTGAGTCTCCTAATGTGTCAGTTTAATTATGCACGACGCTGACATTTATCTCTCTCTTATCCAAAGTCTTTGAATGCAACACTGGAATCCTGCTTCATGAACACAATCAGTGTTTGTTTGGCTGTGACCTCACGTGATCATCCATCAGCTCTTATTTCCACAGACTAAACGTTCCTTAAACGCACCACAGCAGGCAGCTGAGCGCTCACTGTCCCACCCTGTGCTGCGCCACCCGGACGAGCGCGACCTCTGGTGGCGGAGCAGAGAACAGCAGGGACCACATGCTGTTTCAGAAGAAGGTGGATTATCTTCACTAAACAGACACTATGTGATGTTTTTCCCCTGAATTATCAAGTCTAATATTTCTGTCTGATTTTATTTATCTACTTTTGGAAAGTCTGCTGATGTTGTCTAAAGTGAGAGAAAATAAGACGACACAAAAAAGAGATTAAACGATTATTTTATACCTAAAAAAGTCATCTATTACATGAACCTGGAGGTTATGGTGCTAATAAACTGTTCTTTTTTTATATAAAACATGTGATTTTTCAGCTGTTGAGCTGCCAGCAGACAGGAGAGGAGGCGGGACGCTCAGCTCGTCAGGACGGAGGTCTCCTCCATCACCTGCTTCTTGATCTGAGATCACACAGAGGGGAATAAAAGTCAGGCTTGTCTGTGATGTCTCAGGTGTGACAAAGATACAACCTGACCGGTTTCCTCTTGGCCTGCATCATTTCCTGCTGCTGCTTTGACCGCACTTCCTCCAGACTCATGCAGCCGCCTGTTAAAACACACACACAGTCAGAAAATAAAACACACATCTCATCTTCTTTCTGTGTGTGTGTCTCTCTCACCAACACTGCTCGGGTTAATGGAGACGTAAGCCATCGCTCTGCTCAGCCGCAGCTCCTCCAGAGCGGCGAGCTCCGCCTCCGCCTCTGCTCAGCCAATCAGAAACCACACGTCAGTAAACACGGTGATATGAATCCTTCAGTGAAGACGGGGACAGAGAGAGACAGAGGGACTCACTTCTCTGGATCTCTCGTCTTTTCTTTGGGTTCGGGGGGATGACGGTGAAAGCTTTGTGGCTGAAGCAGACGATAAAAAGGTAAGACAAACAGAGACAGAAGTGGACGCTTATTTGTCCTCCACGTCTGAGAGACAGTCCAACAGTTTGACACCGCTCTCCCAACTCTTTTCCATCAACAATCAGGTCAAATCTGAAAGACGCTGCAGTAGATTTTAGAGCATGTTGAAGGTGTTTTCTGCAGCTCAGGATGGTGGACAAACAGCAGATTGACCTCTGACCTCTGTCAGCTCATGCAAACATCTGTAAGCTGGTTCAACATGTCTCTGTCACTGTGATGGACGCAGCTCCTGCAGCTCTGCATGTCAGCGGGATTACCGTGCTGTGACAGATGGCCTCCGCCAGCAGCACCCAGAGGAACACCTCAGAGCTACACCTGCTTCACCCACCAACACACAGGCAGCTGGCTGCACTTTGAACTGACACACAACAACAACAACACAAACACCACTCTGACATCACTTCCTGCAGATTCAAACCTCTCTCACCTCTGACTCGCGCACTTGACCTCTGCTCTGACACCTCGCGCGCTCACCTCCCTGCACTTTGGGTCGACGTGTTGGGCGGAGCTCGTGGCCTTCCGGCAGGTGTGCGCGGGTCTCTGGCCGGTGCAGGTGGACCTGGCTCTCCTCTCGCAGGTCGGCCTGGAGGCGCCGCAGGGCTCCGTGTCCGCGCGGCCGCGCTGCTGCTGCGGACGCCGCGGGCAGCTCGACGCGCGGGTTTGACGCACAGCGGGCGCTCTGAGTTCACGTTCTGTCCCGCTGGTCTTCACCGGTTTGGTCCTGTCGGCGGGTTTCTTCACCGGCTCCACTGGTCTCTGCTTGATGACTCTGCTCGCGGGCATTTTGAACTCAGGACGAGGTTTCTGTTTCCGGTTTTTGGAAGAGTCCCGTCATCTTCTGCTCGGACATTAAAGTAAAGCCTGATGCTGCCCCGTTGCTATGGAGTTTGATTTGAGTGAAGCTTGAACCGACTAAAAGAAAACTTCCGGTTTGGAATTTCAAATTAAAGCTCGCTTTTTATGTCAAGGACGAATCGAGTCTTTAAAAAAGTCAAAAGATTTCAGTGTGATGAGAAATTTATTTTTGCGTTAAAAACAAACAGTTTTTACAACATAACCAACAAGTCAGACCTGATAAAACATGACATTACAGCTTTATTTTGAAGGCCCATGGGGCTAACTTCCGGTGTGCACCTGTCAGTCTGTGTGCAGTTTGACGCAGCCGCAGATTAAACAGGTGACGCAGCACCATAGCCTATTTGTTGTCAGTAGGTGTCCAAGGCGCGCGCACAGGTGCAGTCCAATGATAGAGGCTCATCCGATTACTGACACGCGACTCCACACAGGTCACATGACCACACACTAATGAAGACTTTTAAAAACTTTATTTATATTATACTGATAAAAAAAAAAAACTTTAAAAAACAAGAAGGAAACTTTGGAGCTGTTTCGCAGGGGGCGCCACTGAGCGACATGTGAAGTTTTGGAGCAGATCACCAAAAAGGAATAAAAATAATAATAATAAAAAACAGAGTCTTGTGCTTCAAACGTGGTATTTTCACTTTTTGATCTGATCTTAAAATAACAACATCAGCTTAACTCTGGGATTTAGGCGTAAAAGCATGTCGCATCAAAAATTAGTTTATGCAAATCAACTCACACTGTGGTTCTGTTTTCCTGTCAGTGTGTGTGTGTCTTCCGTTGTTATTTCTGCTTTAGTCTCGCCGTCACACGCCGCCTGTGCGCGCTGCCTCCGCTCGGTCCTCCTGAGCTCTGAGTGGTGCTGTCTCGCCGCTGTCGCGCCCGCACAATCTGCCTTCCATTGCATTTCTCCAGCAGCGGACTGACCAGGCCCCTCGCAGCCGCTACACAGTGGCTCCGAGCCGGGCTGATTCCCACCGCAGACCCGGCAGGTGAGACAGCGGCGCTTCCACAGGAGGACGGCGCGCTGCGTAACCGCGGTGGATGCGGGGAAAAAACAACTGTCTGCTACGCGCGAAGGAGGCCGGGATGTGATGAGCTCCTAAACAAAGTGCGACACACAGACACACAGCAGCAGCTCCTGCACATCATCAGCGGGCCTGTGTTGCGTTTGTGGCTGTTCGGTGTGAGGCGAGGCTGCTGGATTATTGTCTGGGGAAAGCTGACGCGCACTTCCCAGCAGCTCTGCGCTGTCAGACGAGGAAGTGAAGCTTCTCTCTCTCACACACACACACACACACACACACACACACACACACACACACACGCCCATTTCTGCCTGTCGACCCTGCGAAGAAGCCCCGAGCCGCTCATCAGCATGCGCTCCCTCCCGGATGGACGGCACCGGGACTGACGTGCAGGACGACGCCGTTTTCAGCAGGTTGGTGATCGAGACGCGGAGCGTGGACAGCGTGACAGTTTCCCGAAAACTGTTCCTGTCGTGAGACTTCTCCACGGCGCAGGCCTGTCTCCATCTTTTTTTTTTTTTTGATAGTCACATGCGTGATCTCTGGCCTAACTGTCACCGGCGCGCGCCGCGGCTTCTCTCTGCAGCGTTCAGGTGGCGGCTCGCGGGCCAGATGTCAGCACGCCGCGCGTGGAGCCTGCAGCCTCGCACCTGCCTGCGTGGAGATGTTGCGTGAATTTAGCAGCACTTTAAACCCAGCCGGCGCGTGCAGGGCTTCAGTTTGTTATTGATCAGTGAAGATCATTTGTTATATCAGATCCTGTTTAATGAATATATTTGATTTGTTTAAAATAGTTTTCCATAATAATATCAATACTATTGATTACATGCTTTACAGTAAAACCTCATGGACCCACAGTTTGGGCACTTTTAGCTTATCAAACAATCGGCTGTTCTCCTCAAGCAGTAACATATGTTACAGTCCGTTATTTATTTTCCTCAGATGTGACTTAAAGCTCATGTTTTGTTTCTCTGTCGTCACGCTGCCTGTCTGGATCAGATCCGGATCTGGCTCTGAACCAACACAAACACACGGTGACGCGAGTTTCACCATCATGAAGTCAACAGGCTCCGTTTAATGTTCAGGCCGTCACTGTCACTTCCTGTTGTGGGCGTGGCTTCACTTTTAGTCAATATTTGGTGTGTGAGTTTGAAACAGTGCTGCCCATGTGCTCTAACGCGTCATGCGCCCTCTCGCAGCGCGGTCCGGTCCGGTCCGGTCCGGTCCGGTCCGCTGCTGTCTGTGCTGACCCTCCTCTCTCTCTCAGTGTTCTTCAGAGTTGAAGGATGGACCGGGAGCCGCTTCGTCAGAGCCAATCAGAGCACAGAGAGGCCGCTAATGGCACCAGCCCTCAGACTGCTGCTCCCACTCCAGACGCCTCCGCCCTAACGACCCCCACTCCCCCTCGCCTCACCCCTAACCCCATGCTCCTGGACTCCCCTGCGCCCACGCTGACTCCCACCACCTCCTCCCCTCCTCCCCCTCTCACCCCTGCCCCCTCTGTCGCTGCATCCCATGGACCAAAGGCCGCCGGTGCTGCCTCTCCTCACATCCTCGTCCCCGCTCCACCTAAACTCACCTCCACTGCACCCCCCACCCTCCGCACATACTCTCGCTCGATCCTTCCCTCTTCATCAGGTGCCTCGAAAACATCTCCCAGTCGACACAGCTCCTCCTCCTCCTCCTCTGTGGCACCTACCACTGTTTCGCCCCTCCTGTCTTCTTCAGCGACGCACAGCAACACCACCAAAACCTCCACCAGCCTGACCAATGGGAACACCCGGCCTGTAACCACGCCGACCTCCACACCAATCACGCCGTTTCACACACCAGCCAGCCCACCTGGCCGACAGGTAACAGACGCCTCACACACTGATCCCCAGATGAGAGGATCGCTTTCATATCTACATCAGACTACACACACACACACACACAGGAAGTGGCTTTTATCACACAATTCCCTGTTTTTAAATGACTGTTTTGCTCCTGACCTTTCAAAGCTTTCAAATTACTGCAGCTCATCGTGGTTGGAGACGGTTGTAAATATTGATGAAACTGTAGTATGTGACAGATGCAGTCTGGGTCAGACTGTCTCTGCGGGTTAGAGTTTCCTCTCTGTTTGCTTTCATCTTGTTTCACATGCTCAGCTCTGCAGCTTTCTTTACTTTGTGAATCAACCATGAGGCAGCCACACACACACACACACATATAAACATCACACGTCTCGACTTCCCCCACTCTAATTACTTCCCACTCCTCTCTGTTGCAGGTATCACAGGCTCATCCTGCCGGCGCACCTGGTCTTGTGCGAGCCAATCAGAGCCCTGTCAGGCAGAGGGTTTCCCAGCAGACACTGCTCCTGGGGAAAGGTCTCAAAGGGTCAGGGCAAGACCAGGTGCTGCTTAGAGCTCAGATGGTAAACACACATACACACACACACACATTTACATAGATGTAATCCACTCCCTGAGTGCGGCTGCAGATGACCAGTATTAAAATAAGCTGAGTTTTATGATGCGTTCAGGTTCAGTTAGGAATACTGAGTGTTTAGTTGGACACACTAATGTTTTAATCTTTGACCCCAGCTCTCCTCTGTTCATCTTCCTCCTTCACTTACGTTCTCCTCTTCTTCCTCGTTTCTCCTTCTCTCCCTGCAGCTGATTCTCACGTCCGCTATGCGACCTGCCCAGCCCTCTTCCTCCTCTTCCTCTTCCTCCTCTCCTCTTTCCTCTAACCCCGCCTCCGCTCAGGTGAGCACCAGAGCAAATGGGCCTTTTCACACGGACATTTGTGTTCTTAGCTTAGCTTAACTTAGCTTCCTCTTAGCATCACGTCACCCCTGCTCACTTTGCACTCAGCAGGTATGGACTGAGCCAGAGAAACAGGAAGTATGAAACACCTCGGAAAAGCCTGCAAAGCTTAAAAAAAACTGGACGTGTTATCTTAATTACTACCTGGCTTTAGGAGTAGCTCACTAGCATGTAGCATGCTAATGCAACAGGCTAAAAAGGCTTTAAAGGTAAAATGAGCTCATAGCTTAAAACACACCTGTCTGTATATAACTGTGTATAAATTAATAAGTGTGTAAACACTGTGTGTAAATCATGTTTTCACTGCAGCCCCTCACACACTGCTTTGCCTAGCAACAGTTGCTAAGCTGTGATTGGACGATCGTGTGTTTGAGATGCTTTTCTGAACATCCTTCTCTTCTCCTCTTCAGCTCCAGAGTCTCACCTTGAGACCTCCTCCCCCGGGGGCCCTCACCATCCCCCCTTCCCTACGTGTGAAGCCCCCCACCTCGGCTCCACCTCCCCTCTCTCGCCCTCACGGTCCCCTCTTCCCTCCTCTCAGGCCGCGGCCGCAGCCCAGCACCACGGCAACGGAGAGCCCGACTACACCGAGCCGCCACCTCTCTGTCCCTCCTCCAAGTGAGTCCCACAGGGCGTCTCAGCAACAGATAACAACAAACACTAGCTCAATCCTCCATCTTGCTTTCTTTTCTCCAGGCGAGAAAACACATGAAAGTGTTCATATATCACCTGAACTGCAGAATGTTTCAGCCTATTGTGACAATATTTCATGGTATGAAATGAGAAAGATGAGAAGCTGCACATTACACTGCAGCCGCTGGGGTTTAATCAGACCAATGTGTCAGCTTCACTGTGAAGCAATCCATTCCTGCATGTTTTCATATGTGAAGTTTTAGGTTTGTAGGGTCACTGATCAATATTTACTGAAGTGTGACGCTGCAGTTCCTCTAATGGCCACTTGAGGCTGCCTACAAAACTGAGTGTGTTCACAGCTTCATGTTAAACATACCAAACATGGAGATTTTAACATCTGTGGCGCCTCTAGTGGCCACTGAAGGGACTGCAGTTGCCCCTTGGTTTATAATAGTATCATGTCTGTAGTAAAAGAACACAGATAAATATCTGTTTGTCTCAGATCAGATATAAACTTTGTGTTTCTTCACCCTTTCATCCAGCTCTTTACTCTCCCGTCCGAGCCGTCCCCCTCAGACCCAGACTTCACTCTCCTAACGGTCACAGAGCGCCACCACCTCGACAAAACCTCCAACCGATTGCTGCTGCTCCCTCCAGCCAGGCCTCTCCAATCAGCAGGCCACTAGCAGCGGTGAAGAACTGTCCGTTAGCTCCAACCATGCTCGGCTCCAGCCAGTCGCAGCCCGGCCCATTACCTGTCGCTAACCCCCTGTCAGCTACGTCGCACTTTGAGCGCTCGCCGTCTGCGGCAAGGCAGCTCCAAATCATCGCCTTGTCCTCGGGTCGACAGACACAGTCGTCTCCGTTCACCCACGCTCCTCCAGCTGTAGAGTCTCACGAGTTTTCCAGCCAATCAAAGAGGACGTCGACTGGCGACGATGTGCTTCCTCCAAACCCCAAACTGCCAAAAACCGCCTCTCCCCTGCCCTCGCCGTCATCCCGCCTGAGCCCGGCCTCTCCGAGTCAGGCCAGCTCCCCAACACAAACTCTGATCCACAAAGGAGAGGCTAAGGAGAGCGAGGAGCAGCGAGAGAGAGGCCGACCCATCAGAGCAGGAGTCAGAGACGAGACGAGCGCCGCCGAAGACCTGAGGGTGGAGAAAGACGACCAAAGAGTGAAAGTGAAGGAGGAGGAGAAGCAGACGGAGCAGGAACTGGAAAAAGGCAAAGAAGAAGAGGTGGAGATGGAAGTGACGGAGGAAGGCGAGCAGAGGAAGATGGAGGAAGAAGAAACTCCAATGGACCAGTCAGAGGACCAGACCCCCCCGGTTCTCCATCAGTTCCAGAACACGGATCCTGTCGCAGCACCCGACCCCGTTAAAGACTCCGTTGTGGAGTCAAAACCGATCCTGGGTGTTTTTTCAGCTCCAGTCCAAACGCCGGGTCCACTACAAGACCAGACTCCTGTCCGAGTCCCAGTACCAGTCCCAACACGAACACCTGTACAAGTCCAGACTCCCAAACCAAAACCATTACCAGTCCAAACCCCCAAACCATTACCAGTCCAAACCCCAAAGCCATTACCAGTCCAAACCCCAAAACCAGTACCAAAACCATTACCAGTTCAGACCCCAAAACCAGTACCAGTTCAGACCCCAAAACCAGTACCAGTCCAGACCCCAAAACCAGTACCAGTCCAAAGTCCAGTCCCAGTGTCACCACCGGTTCCAGTCCCAGTACCAGAACCGGCACCAGTCCAGACCCCAAAACCTGTACCAGTCCAAACTCCAATCTCAGCGTCGGCACCGGTACCAGTCAAAACCCCAACACCAGTATCAGTCCAAACTCCAGTCCCAGTGTCTGGCCCAGTTCCGGTCCCAGTACCAGAGCCGGTACTGGAACCCGTTCAAACCCCAACACCAACACCAGTACCAGTCCAAACTCCAGTCTCACTGTCAGTCCCAAAACCAGTACCAGTCCAGACCCTGACACTGGTACCAGAGGCCTCAGTCCAGACTCAGAAGCCAGCAGAACCTCATCAAGACCTGCAGCCTGTCAGCCAGGAGGACTTCTGTGAGAACATGTCGACTCAGTCCGACAATCAGTCAGGTACCTTAAACCACTAACACACTGTGTGTCACTGAAGGAAGACGCTGATCCATCAGTCAACACAAATTAGCAAACAAGACTAGAAAATATGTCAGTCAAATCATCCAGCCGAGACTGTGTTTTGCTAGTGGTAAACACTTCTTTATCTTCTGTCTCTGCAGCTCTGTCCAGCCTCTCCTCACAGTCTCCCCCTTCCTCACCCTTCATCACCCCCTCTGCAGAAAACCCTCCTCCCCTCCTCGCACCTCCCACCAGCCACCCGACTGACCTTAGCCTACCACAGCATGACGACAAAGCCGACAAGGCGGTCAGCGAAACACAGCAGCACCTGGATGAGGCAGAGACGGAGCCTCTTGGCCAATCAGACGATGAATCGGAGAGCTTCAGCCAATCACTGAGCAGTCCCTGGGAGCCAAGGGCGTGGCCTGAGGGACGGCAGGTTCTAACGCACCTGGTGGAGGGATTCGTCATCCAGGAAGGCCTACAACCATTTCCTGTACGAACACGGAGCAGATTGACTGCACACGCTGCAGATGTTTTGTTGTGCAGACGGATAAAATGTGTTTTTACTCCCCGTTTCTTTCCTTTTGCAGGTGAACCGCTCATCTTTACTGGTTCCAGAGCAGGTGAGCAAACCACAGGAAGTGAATGGGACCAATGGGAGAGCAGCATTGCCTGTGACAGACACGATAAAACAACCTGAGCACTCCACGGATTCAGATGAAGAGGAGGGCGGAGACACAGACGACCCCGGCACCAGTAAGAGTTTAAGGCCGCATCAACCGACATCAACTGACACTTCAGAAATATAAAAAAAAAAATGGTGGATTCAAGAGTCAGTGGAGAAATACTTTAAAGCTACTTTCAGCTTCAGCTTGCTGCCCGTTGGTTTGCTGCAGCAGCTTGTTGTGACGCTCCACCTGCTCTCTGTTTGTGTCTGACAGGGTCGGGCCATCGGGACCGAACCGTGCTGCACTGCCAGTTCTGTGGGAAGAGAGGCCACGCACACAACTTCATGCGGTCCAAACGCTTCTGTTCCACTTCCTGTGCACGCGGGTGAGACCTCATTTCATTGGCTCACAAAGACAAAGACAGTGTGTGATGTCACGTTTCTACAGGAGCAGCGTTTCAGGGCGCTGCAGCGCTGGCAGGATGTGGTGTGCGGCCTGTGTGGAGAAGCACAGGTGTTTCATGCAGATATGAGTGTGAATTAAAGCAGCAGAAGGAGGAAGTGTCAGTTCTCTCACCCCCCTCTCCCTCTCTGTCTGTCAGGTTTAACGTTCGCCTGACGAAGCGCCTGCGAGCTCTGAGCGCTGGCAGCCGCGCAGAGAGGCCTCGTCCGGCCCTGAACCGAGCCGAGTCCGTCCCCGGGAAACCTCTGCTGCTGCGCCTGGTAGAGACCCTGAGAACAAACACAACACTGTAAAAACAAGCTCCAAAAAGTGTTCGTGCATGAACGTGTGATTGCACTGCACTACTTCCCCCAAAATTTTAAAAAGCACAGACAACATAAAGGTTTCATGAACAGAGACTGAGGATACAAAGTCTGCATTTAGCACGCTAACAGTGTAAACACACAGCAGTTCAGTAAGCTAACCGCATTTGTGTCCTCTGACCATCAGACACTAACCTCAGCAGTTTGCAGCCATTTGTCATGAAACATTAACTCTGCCTCACTCACAGCTGTTAGTGTAATGAGCAGCAATGCCTGAATTATTTCACAGAACAACTATAATAATTATACAAAAAAACAGTTGCAAAGGGTTTCAAATCTTTCTCTGAAAATCATTAAAATCTTTCAGCCTCGTGACCTCTGGAGTGCCGGGCGGCGTGAGAAGGAAGGGAAGGAGAAGGTAGTGGCAGCAGAGGAGGAAGAGGAGGACAGAGGTGGAGGCAGGGAGGAGGAGGAAGATGACGATGGAGGAGAGGAGATGGATCCTGCTGTTGCCGTGACGGCCAGGATGGAGCGACGGGCGGCACGCAGAGCGAGGAGGGCGTCTGCCCCCGCCGTGACCACCTCCACACCCACCACCACGTTCAAGCCGGCGCCCTCCCAGTGGAGCGTGGAGGAAGTCACCGCCTTCATACACACACTGCCAGGTGAATATTAGACACACACCACACATGTGGGGCGCCGCCCCGCTGCTGGCGCCGTCTGCTTGATTTACGCTCCGCATCGTAATCGTCAGCAGACGATGATCCAATTAAAAGTTTCGCAAAAACTCTGACATTAACCACTGTGTGAGGTAACCATCATTCTTCCAACCACCAGCTGTCAGTCTGAGTGAGATCACACACACACACACACACACACACAGAGTTTCATGTTATTCTGTGAGGCAGATGGATTGAACACAGTTCTAGTTTGTTGTTCAGATCGATGCCAGCATCTATCAGCTATCTAATGGCTAGCTGTGCACATATCCTTAATGTTAGCAAACATCCTGTCATTTTTGTGGACCAAATATAGCTGCTTCCTGTGTGAGTGTTCAAGCTAAGTATGTTAGCTCCCCAAATTAGTAATGCTAGCCAGCATCCTAGCTAACTCTAGTGTTTTTGTGACCCTGATAGCTTTGTAAATAAATTATAATAACTGATAGCAAACATCTCTGCTAGCTCAGACTGATAGCAGGCAAATTAGCTTGTGTCTGAGCCATGATGAAACTGTATTTGTGTATATGTAATGTTAGCAAAACACCAGCTAACTTGTTTCAGCTAGCTTCTAAATGTCTTTAAATAACCACCATGCTAGCTTACTCATTGTTTAGAAGTTAACTGTGGCTTAACGTCAACCAACGTATTATTGTGAAGCTAACACATCAGCTAGCTTTGCAAGTGT